>JAFBJS010002065.1:115248-151896 GCA_016785265.1 Paraplagusia blochii | reverse complement strand
AATGGCAGATCTTTAGGGACAGGGATCTTGTTTGTAAATGCATGATGCTCCTCCAATGAAAACAAAGACTCACTCCACTATATATATATACATATATACATGTATATATATATATTGCGACGACACATCATCAGTAGGGTACAGTAGGGTAAAACTAATGTGTCTCACGACGGTCTATATATATATATATATATATACACACACACACATATGACTTGTATATATAGCGGGTTGTCCAATATTAACTCTTGCTCTCTTGCTTAACTCTTGCTTATATTGTCTGAAACACATACATATATGTATGTGGTTATATATATATATATATATATATATATATATATATTTATATATATGTCTATGTGTGTGTGTCGCTATTCACGTATATATATATATCAGGGGCAGCAGTTACAACTATTGCAATAAAAATTTGGATCATTAAATTATCTATTGTCCTCTGTCTGTCCTCTGTATCTTCTACTGTAACTCCAACTACCTCCATGTGCTCCCTCACTGCATCCATCAATCTCCTCTTTGTCTCCTACCTGGTAGCTCCATCTGTAGGTTCATCCTTCTACCAATGTATCCTCTGTCCCTCCTCTGAACATGTCCAAACCATCTCAAACTGTCTTCTCTAGCTTTTTCTCTGTGTCAAATATATTCCCTTCTTTATAAAACCTACAGTCATTGCGTTGTCACTCCTCGTGGACAGTCGTCCAAAAGTCCCCGGAATAGTCTATGGATTAACGATGACTTTTTGTAATTATAGTCCAACGGAGTGAGATGGTTGAGGTGAGAGAGACAGAGAGAGAACTAATCAGATTTATCACAGACTGGCTTTATAATTATTTACTCCATTAGCCATTAGTGGTCGACACAAGTGCACTGGCTCGCAAAATTAGAATCCTTATCTGAACGCTGCAGAGTCTTCACTGTACTCTGGAGGAGAGGGCAATGCAGCAGGACGCACTCTAACCAGGAAGACACGTGGAGACATTTGGAGGACGTACGTCCATACGTAGCATCGGGGTGAGGTCACAGTGGTGGAGGTCATATGACCAGATCCTCACCTTCTCTCTAACAATAACTAGACATGTTACTAAAAGCGGATTTGTTTAAGAAGACGGATTCGACGCAGCCTTTAAGTTGAAAACAATCGATTTGAGAGCTGTTGAACGTAAGCTTGGGCATCAATAAGTCAATGTCGAGACATTGGAAAAGACATAATGAAGAATGGACAACGAAATGGACAATCTCAATTCCAGTTGTGATTTTTCTGGGAACAACAAATTTTTTGCAGCAGCGAGACATAGGTGTGAAATCTCTGGCCGCATGCTTTTTCGGAAGTCTGCCAGGGGGTCCTGACAGCGTGGAGCAGTGTCAAAAAATCCACGATCAACAACGGGTTTTTAAAGGTTGGACTGCTGTGTGATGAAGAGGACAGCTTTAACAGCTTTAAGTCTTCGGGATTATCTATTGGGCAAATGCTGGCTTTGCATAATTTCGAAGTTGGGGCGGGCCGGATTGAAACGCCCAATGGGTCGCATCCGGGCCCCGGGCCTTAGTTTGCCCAGGTTTGCTCTAGAAATATAAAGACTTAATTTTTTTTAAAAATCTCCACGGCGGTCGCTGCTGAAACCCATCGTAGTTGCTGTGCATCAAAGATCTATTTTCTCTGTTCTTTTCTATTCGACATGCATGAAAACAATCACCCTCTCAATGGCTCCCCTACAGGGGGAGGAAATCATGGGGTGAGGGGAGAGCGTACATGCTGTTCATTCCCAGACATCATATATGAAACCATTCAGAAAATGACATTTTTTACATTTCACCGCAGACAGATGTTTGACGCTAATGACAGCTACCGCCGTCAGCGCACGCCGCGGGAGGCAAAACACGGCGTCAGTGATGCATTGAAATCCTGACTGTAGTTACATTGAAATTTACCAGCAGATCTGTGATCTGTGCACAACGTTATCAGTGTCCAGGTTATCACAAAATCACCTGCACCAGGGACGGAAGACTGATTTCCACGGAGACAAGCGGCAGGGAGGGCTGATAGGTGGACGTTCCTGACGAGTTTTTATTTCCTTACATTATCATATGTCACCGGCGATGAATAATTGAAGTCAACATAAATTGTTGTGACGCTTCCATTGTTCGTCTGCGTGTGGTTCTGTTGGGTTTGCGTTAAGACAGGGTTGTCAAACTGACATGATGTCAGGGGCCAAACTCAATATATATTGAGAAATGAGTTATAAACGTGTGTGTTATTCCTTCTCTGCGGATATGAAATGAAATTGTGATAGAATTAATTCGCACATCATTGGTATTTTTCTCTTATTTTGTCTCTTTGATGTCTTTTCAGATCTTTCTTTACTGAACAAAATGTATGTAATACAACATAAAAGAAGGAAAGGAAATAAAACTCCACACAACAAAATGTCACCTCTGTATTTAAACCCATAACCAAAGTGAACAGTGGGCAGCTTTGAGCGCCCGGCTGGGGATGGTGCCTTGCTCAGTGGACCTTAGTGTTACCTTGGCGGTAGGGGGATTCGAACGGGGAACCTTGCGGACCCAGTTCCATAACCACTAGGCCACCAACTCCCCCAAATTCTGAGAGTATGTAAGGTCTAGATACTGGTGGGCAACTCTAGTAGAAATTTGATCAAATCTCATGGCCAAAAGTATTTACAATGCGGGCCAGATTTGGCCCCCGGGCCAGAGTTTGCCACCTATGCTGTAGGTAGTGAGCCCACTAGAAATTGTACTCAGAGTACCTGGGTGACTCAGGTTGGAACCTGAAGCCCCACTGCACCACTGCTGCCCCAATTCAACAACATATGCTGGAAAAAGACGATTCTGATTGGCTAAGTTGGTTTGTCCCACACTACTTAGACAAATTCTGACTAAAGTACACATTTGATTTTATCTCGCGGGCCAAATAATATTTACACTGCGGGCCAGATTTGGCCCCCGGACCAGAGTTTGACACCTATTCATAAGGAGCATCTTTATCCAGCTCCTCTCAAACACGGTTGTTGTCAACACAGACAATAAAAGACTAAAATTTGCCTTCTGTTCCATAAATTCCCTATTTGACTTCAGATTCCGGCCCCGGAATGGGAAGAGATATGGAGGAAGGGGTCGGTTGGTTCTGGCTTTCCATTCACCTTAACAAAACTTTCTTTTACAACAGAAAACAGAATTCACACAAGTGTCAAAGAAGTCATTTGATAGGATTCGTCTCCTCCACCGCCACAGATTCTGGACTATTTCATCCTCGCGGGGACAAAAACCAAAACATCCATCAAAGAGCAAATCAACACAAAAAAAGCAAACAACTCATCTTAGAAAAAGATTCTGTCGATCAAGGTGAAGTTCCTGGAGTCACAACACTCGGAATAGTGCATCACAAACCTGATTATTTAGAGTGGAAAATATTTCAAAGAGCAGTGAAGGTGGGAATGTGAAAAAATACATAATAACAACAGAGAAAAGAATGCGCAAAATTATGGCGGAAATGAAGAAAAGAAAAAGGACGAGCAGGAGATGAGAATAAAATGTTATATTTTTCATCTACATCAACACAAATCCACAAAAATCTCCTTGTTGCCCCAAACACACGCTCTTGTGTGCGAGCTTCATCAGACCGGCATTAGCTGGGAACGAGACTGAGTCCCTCCCCCGTCCCAGAATCCTCCAGAGACCAGGACACAATCAGTAAATGTTCCTCACTCACTGCTCCATATCCACAAGCGCTAGCACTTGTACTTGCGTGACATTCTGCGACACACGTTCACCGAGCAAACACGACGTCCTCCCATCTGTCCCCACCGCATTAGCAAACATGACGACCGCTGTGTCTTCACGTCTCTTCTACCTCAGTGCAGCAGGGACGTGTCCAAACAGTCAGAGAGACATTTACTGAATTTAGACGAATATGGAGCAGTTTTTTGTTTTTCTTTTTTAATGGACTGTCACTAAAAAAAAGTTGGAGACGTCCAAAAAAAAGTACATTTTCACACAAAAAATTTACCTTATAATACAAATATTCGTCAGTACCATCAATACACTAAGAATGTCTGACAATATCAGACGACCAATGTTAACGAACATCTCCCGAAACTTAGCATTTACGTTTTATTTTGATGCAAGGACATGTTTTCATGCCCAACCATATTAGAAAGCCTAAAACTTTAAACTTTTTCCCAAAAGTTGGAAAACCTTCGAGAGAATTACTCCAAATTCATGACAATTAACAGGAACTTGCGCAAATAAAACAAAATTAACCAAATTAAGGAACTTAATTAGAGATGAAGAAAATGTTCCTCATCACATGCACAACTATTGTTCAACACTAGGAAAATAAAAATGTCAAATAAAAAAATATACAACACTGTCCTTTCCCAACTTTTCCAAAAATTTTTCTAAATTGTTATAGAAAAAAACAAAAAAAATAATTTCCACCATTCTGCCCGACAGAAGTCATAATAACCATCTTTGATAACTAAGGGTGGCGCTAGGGTAACCGGGGAGTCCAAGTAGGATATCACTGCGGCCCGAACCACAACAAAGGCCCCCTAGTGGCCGGGTCCCCAAGCAACTGATTGGCTTGCCTGTTTCCTAGCCAACGTTCTAGCGAACATTCACATCGTACGTTGCAGTTTCAATCAACATAGCGACATTTATTAAATGACCAGTTAATTAGCATAAATTACAGTAAATAAACAATTCCAATTTGGAATTCTAATCGCAATGTGGATTATTTCGAAATTCCCTAGCTTCTCTTCCCTTTTCCAGTTATTTTTCAGAAAGTTTCCAGACTTTCCCTGGAAGGATTCCACGCCTTTGTAACTATATTTGTCTCACACCTTATGCTGATGCATTCCTTTACATGATTGGACAAGAAACAGTTAGTTAGACATTTTATATCCAGACGTCTGACTTCACCACTAGTTAGTGCTTAAACCTTCAAACTGTATCAGACGGAATAGGTGGGATTGATTCAAGGACTGAGATATGGGATTTAACGACTACAAAATAACACATCAAAAATGTCACGAAGTTTTTAAAACACCTACGGTTGCAGATCATTCCGACCTCCGGGGGTGTTTTAGCTCTAAAGCTCTCCCTGAGGTAACGTCTCCTGGGTGATTAACCTCCACCTAGTCTTGTGGGAACACATGACATTTACGAGACAGCGCAGACACCCACTGTAACCCGTCTCTTCTGTGAACCCTGTCTGACCCACAGTCCCACAGAGACTCGCAGCAGCAACAGGGTCCATGACACGAACCATGACAAGTGCAAAACATAGAACATCGCAGAACCACAGAGGATCAAACTCACCACGAGAAAAAGTTGGACTTACAGCACAGAGACAATGTCCCGGGCTTACGTCTCTGTGATACAGCAGTGCACTCAGACTCAGACGTCCTCTTTAAAGAGCAGCTTCACATCTTGCCCTCGGAATTCTGGACATTTTTTTTTCAGGGAAAACTGCCTCTCCGGAGATGATGCTGCTGCATCTACATCTGCGTCGTCTCTTTAGAAACACGGTCATCCATTATTCATTACATCTTTAAACTGGATTTATTAAGTCTCAGTCCCGCTCTGGCTGTCCTGTCTAAACAGAACAGTATTATGTAGAAGTTGACTTGCACTTTTCAAAAGTAGCTTCTGGGGATTTTTGTCTCTGCTGTTACTTTTATTTAAAGGACAAGAAAAACAAACTCAAATAAGCAGCACAAGTACGAAAGATGAATAAACAAAAACTTTGGATTTGTGAATTATCATTCCTTCCTTCCTTCCTTACTTACTTACTTTTACTTCCTTCCTTCCTTCCTTCCTTCCTTTCTTCCTTTCTATCTATTCATCAACCCATCTATCTTTATGTTTATCTGTCTGTCTGTCTGTCCATCCATCCAACCACCCACTCACCCACCCACCTATCATTCATCCATCAATCCATCGCTCCATCTACCTACCTACCTATCTATCTATCTATCTATCTATCTATCTATCTATCTATCTATCTATCTATCTATCTACCTACCTACCTACCTACCTACCTACCTACCTATCTATCTACCTACCTACCTATCTATCTATCCATCTATCTACCTACCTACCTATCCATCCATCCCTCCCTCCATCCTTCCAACCCTCTACAGTTTTCCATTCTTCCATCTTCTATCTAAGCACTGTTCTCCTATAAAATCCCTGTAAACTGTTTAATCTGGTTTAATCTTGAAAAATGACCCGTTAGCTTGATTTAACTCTGGTTCTGAAGAAGAACTCTGACAAAGCTCCTTTGACCAGTTCGAAAAATATCAACCTGAGTGTTGTTGGTGTTTATAAATAAGACTTCATGTAATCACCTCACAACCAGAGACAGGGACGACGTCTGCACCAACCTGCCACTTTATATTCATCTGACTTTATACATAAAAATGAAAAGTCTAAAAAGTCCCCGGGGCCATCGCTCAATCAAATATCAGCTATTCAATACTTTCATTTCATATCTCCCTGAAGCCCACACGTCCACGTAATACCTTCATCTCTCACAACACGCTCTCATTATTTATACAGTACCTGTCTGGGAAAGAATATTGGAGATGGGAGTAAATAACCCACGCACTGTGTCTGGAGATCAGCACACGAGCATTTACTTTCCCATGCTGCTGTGGAGGACAGCGCTGCCAGGAAGTGGATTTGATTCAGTAAATGGCCTCTGTTAAAGGAAATCCATCCCTGGTTGTGGAGCCAGGACAGAAGCCGTCCTGCTGCCGTCCGCTGCCTCACCGTCTGTGACGGATTTCTCCTCGTCACCTGAGGTTTGTTTGGTCGTGTTACGGAGCAGAATTCACCAAAAAGTTTCCACCTGTTGTTCTGAAAACAGTGAAGTTGGGAACACTGTAGCAGAAATGTAAAAGACTACGGTGGTTTCATACCGCAGTGGTTAGCTGTAGGGCTGGGTATTGATTCAAATTCTCTACATCGATGCGATGCAATTCGATTCACAAGGGTTCGATTCGATTCAATTCACGATTAGCTTTGGTTTTCGATTCAGTTTTCCAACGATTCAGTTTTCCAACGATTCAGTTTACCAACGTTATTCTCAGAAGAATCAAAGCTAAAATTGAAACTTAATCCATTTGCTAATAAAAAATGTATTACACAAATTTACACAAATCACAAATTTACTCAAGGCAGTCATATTAATCCATCATGCATTTTTTATTTAACATGACTTGACCGAAAATTACAAGGCAGACTCTAGTTTTAGATTTTAGATTTTAGTGCCATGTTGTTTTTACCTTTGTTTTACGTGCAAGTGTGTTAACTCGCACATAAACATGTAAATACATAATCACCTGTGGGGCATGAGCTCACGTAAAGTTGTTGGGAAAAGAAGGAAAAAAAGATTGATTTTTGGATTTATGAATCGATATCGTCCAAAATAAAAATCGATTAAAATCTGGATCATTGAAATCAGGATCAGTTTCTGTCTAAAAAGGTGTGACCAAAACAACTGTCAAGTTCAACAGTCTCCACCACTGACACCCAAATCACACTGCACCACTTTGTGAACCTTCCTGTTGGTGGTGAGCCCCCTGGAAGTTAGGTAAGTCGGGTTAGTGCAATGCTCAAAGCACCTCAGTGTCAATCTGGCAGCCGGGGGACTCGAACCTTAAACCTTGTGGCCTCAACTCTGCTTTCTAAACTGCTAGACTTTGCAAAAACTGTTAAAGGACACTTGTCAGACTAGTAGATCCTGGTACAGCACTATATACATGTTTCCTAGATGGATGATTGACACCATCAAATACAACGCACTTATATAATCAGAAGGGCCGGATTTCAAAGCTAAATGTGCCACATCTGGCCCCCGGGCCTTAGTTTGCCCATGCCTGCTCTTCTGTAACCAGGGGAGCTGCTCCAAATTCTCGACTTGTGTTTGTATCAAACACAGGAACATGAATATATTGTTGTATTTCATGCACTTTTTCACTTTTTAATACAAAACCCAGAATAGTAGCCTGGGTTGCAACCTTGAAAAGTTTATACCACATCACAGGTTCACATCTTCAAACCGGAGAACAATCTGGTTCTGGTGGTCACTCCATGTGGTCGCCAGGAGTGACCCTCCCACTGTGTCCCTACGTCAGCCTACTTCTTGATCCGTAAAGATAAACTCATCCACCTTAACTGATCAATTCCATCATAGATAAAAACCACACATGTTAAACAATAAAGAACACAAAACACTTCAGTTTGAAGGAAACATCCGTCTGTTTTTCTGCTGTAGTCAAGGTCACGTGTGGGAAAAATAAAAGAATCCATTTAGTCTTGTTTTCTTTGTCTGCAGCTGGAAACGTTCTCTTTTTCCATCTCTTCCTTCTTATTAGAGCTTCTATACAGCAGAAAATTGTGTTTGCTATGAAATATTCATCAGTCCCTGAGGAAGGTCCACTCTCAGGATACAAAGTGAGCAGCTATTTTGTGGATCGGAAACAAGTTTCCGGGCCATAATCTGCCATTTGACTTCAACACTGCAGGACCTACATATAAATATATATATGAGTGTGTGTTGTTGTTGTTGTTTGTTCGCTTTAATTTATGTGTGTGATGTAATGGTGGTTTTTGAAAGAATGGATTGAACAACAGTGACGAACTGAGGAATCTGAGGATGGACAGGTGATGCAGACGCTTTGACACGTCGTACGTTAAGACAGTAAACAATTGACAAAAGTCTTCTTTTTGTCCCTGTACCTGCCTTCATACAAACAACCACTAAAACAGCCAGATTAGCAGATTACGATGTCAAATTCTTAGGGGCAGTGGTGGCTCAGTGGGTAAGGAGGTGGAATGGGGTCCGGAGGGTTTAGGACTCAAATCCACCAGCTGCCAGGTTACCCTGGTTGCCACCCAAATCACATTGCTCCATACCGTGGGCCTACATGTGGGTGGTGAGCCCACAAAAAGTGATGTGGGTCGGGACGGTGCTATGCTCAGAGCTCCTCAGTGGCAACCTGGCAGCTGGTGGATTAAAAACTGTAGCTAGTGGCACCCCTAGTGGTGACTCACCATGACTTTCCTGTTCTACCTCTGAGCTTAGGCCCCATATTTCGACCCCTTGATATCTGATGGAAGAAGATGCTGTTTTCTTTATTTAACAAATAAAAATGTCCATAGAAATTATCATAAATATTCATTGTTTCTACAGTGAAAATGCTATAGGAGACTCCACAATTGCCACCCAAATCACACTGCACCATACTGTGAACCTTCCAGTGGGTGGACAGCCCACCGTCCTGAGGCCCATGTGCTTCAGGACGGTGTTGTGCACCTCAAGGCAACCTGGCAGCTGTTATGCTCAAAGCCCAAACCTTGCATAACCCAAGTCCACTTCCTTAACCACTAGGCCACCACTGCCCACCGCTTTTTTTTTTTTCCCTTTTCCTTAAAGAGTGTCGTCCCTGTGATGTTTGAAGGACTCGTCCCATTGACCTCCCCCTGATCTGAATGGAAAAAGCAGCTCCATCTGCAGCGAAGTCTCAGCAAAGCCTGTATAAATGTTTAATTAGCTGCGCGAGCTTTGTTCTGATTATAAATTAACATGATTTCTCCTATAAAAAGATTCAGTGCTCAGCTCAAAATAAAGTTAGCACCAATACTTTTCAGCTTATTGGGCTCTTTTTTTTTTTTTTCCATTTTCAAATCTCTCCTATCGCTGCCAATGTCTATAATGTGGAAGGTCATTTACATATTAATAAAGAGAAACTGTGCAGGAAAATATACATCCAGCTCATACATTCAAAAACGCACAGAAGGTCATTTGCATTAATTAGATTATTTGCTGTATTTGGCACAGTTCTCTGCGGTGTAACGGGAGGAGCTCATTCTAGATGGTGTGGTTGGAGCGATCACAAAGCACTTTGATATAGTACCGCTTCCTGTAGCCCTGGGTCTACACAGATGGATGGGTTTGGTCATCAAACCACAGGCGTCCACACCTTTTTGGCACAGGAGCTACTGGTCACATGACCAGGCTGGACATTAAATATTTAAATCAATATTTAATTATATTCGTTGATAATTCATTCATTCTTCATCTTCTGATCTGTTATTTGGCCTCAGGGCAGCAGTCTCCACGAGTGCCACCCAAATCACGCGGCACCATACTGTCAACCTTCATGTGTAGTTTTTCTAAGCACTCCCTCTACTGGTAGATCCCCATATTAACTGGGCATAATTTGTGACTTTATTAATTCCATAAAGTTAGAAGCTATGGCAGTATTTTCTGAACAATAAGTCACACTGAGTTGAGTTTGCAACTGCGCCTGGGATGCAGCTTATATATCAAAATATATAATTTCATGGACATGATTACGGCCACTAGAGGGCACCAAAGCTGGCTGGTGCAATTTATACTCCGGAGCATCGTCCATATTTTTGGGTTGATCTTTATTATGTATTTTCTGGTTGGTGCAACTAATAGTCCAGGAAATATGGTAAGCCGTTAGCATTCAGGCGGCAGTGGTGGCCTAGCGGTTAAGGAAGCAGACTCAGGTTTCCAAGACTTAAGGTGCCCTTAAGCAGAGCAAGTTCCTGACCCACTCAAATTCCAGTGGGTTCGCCACCTACAGGAAGGTTCACAGTATGGTGCAGTGTGATTTGGGTGGAAATCGTGGAGACGGCTGTAGCATTTTTATTTGTTGAACAGAAAACAACAGCTTGTTCTATTAGAAAGGTCTAATTATGGAGCTGAATCTCAAAGGTAAGTCACAGGAAAATCATTGCGAATCACCACTAGGGGCGCCACTGATACCAATGAAAAAAATGTGTATGTTTTAACTTCCAGATTGCATCAGTTCTCCACAGAGATATTCCTTCGTTGTTGACGTTTTTTTTCCTTTACTATAGGTTCAATCAAAAACAAATCAAGAGTTAAATCACATTATGTCAAAAAATGTTGGATGGAAAAATATTTAATCATTTTTTCACAAAAGAAAATTCCATCAGCAGCTCATTGTGGTTGATGCAACAACAGAATGGAAATGAATGACCTGCGTCTGTAGGAAAAATAGCAAATAAAAAAAGGTGGAAAACAAAGTGATTTTGCTTTAAGCGAATGTGAAGAGTTGGCCTTAAAGCCGAGGCAGCGCCGCCCTGCAGGCACTCCACACACACTGGAGACCACTTGATCTTTACTCTGTTAAAACGAGTGCCCGCTGCACAGAACTGCATGAATATGTTGAACAATTGTGATTATGTTTGATTAATTTTAGTGGAGTCTAAAAAACAGCACGGATTTCTCTTTGTGTTTCTGTGGCTCTTTTCACTTAAATAAATGTCAGACAAAAAAAAAAAACTTCAATTGAAAGATTAATCAAAGAAACAGTTGTTCACACTTTTTTTCTTTTTTCTCTGACGTGGTTTTTGAAACATACATCCATATTTGATATCTAAGGTTTTCTGCAAACACAGATCCTTTCCTTCAGGCTCAACATTTTGATCTTGCACTTGATAAAGGTGAAAGTTCTCCTCAGATCGCCACGGTTTTTATTCACCTCTCTTTCTGTTTCGCACGTTTCGCAGCCAACTGAGGTATTCAGCTTCAAATGACTTTGTATTTTCAAGGTTCCCAACCTTATTTTTCACTGTTTTTTTCACTTTTCACTACTTCCAAAAACCAGACGTGTCAAATAGAAAGAAAAACACAAAACAAAAATTCTGTCGTTCAACTTTATATGTTTTTGAAAACTAAAGGTAACTCCAACTTATAACATTTGTTCCCTTTATTTATATATTATATATTATATATTTACATTTCATACTTGTTTTTCTGTTTTCCGGATGTTTCCCTGTTTCTGGGTCATTGTTCCTTAAGTATTTAATTTTAACAAAACTAATCTTAATAATATTAATATTAGATTGAAAATATAGAAATTTAATATATTTAAAAAACTATAATATTTGGAAAATGTATAGTCTGAGATACTATAATAACAACAATTATATCAATATTTTATATTTATTCCTTATTCACTAAATTTATATGTACTATATTATTTTTAAAATAAGTATATAATCATATATATTATTTTTAATAAAAAACAATAATTTAATATTAAAATAATACAAATAAAATAATATATATTATTTTTTATTTTAGTATATATAATATACAATACTTTCTAAGCTTTCTAAGAAACAATAAAACAATAGAATTTAAAAAATAACATTAAAATTCTGCCAAAGATTACAATAGAATAATTGATATTATTGTATATTTATGAATTTAACAATAATATCAGCAAATTTATAGTATGTAAATTTTAATATAATTTAACGATTTTTTATTATATAAAAGTTTATATTAATTCATTAGTTTATATTATATTATATTTATTGAAATGAAGTGGGTTTTTTGTCTTTATTAGATGTTCAGCTGTGCAACAACACTAACGATAGAGTAATGTAAAAAAGAAAAAAAAAAGTGAAATATAAATAAAAGACGGCGCTCCACTTAAAGGGAACAATTACTTGAACAGCGATGCAGGAAGTGAGAGAATGGAACTCCAGTTAAAAGCCGCTACATTTCATCTCGTGGTCATTAGACTTGCAAACAATGTGCTTGTTTATCATAATAGCTGTGGAGGCCCCAGTCAGACAAGCTTGTTTATTTCTTCTTGTCTTCAGCAGAGGGTCCACGCTTGATAAATATCCCATTAACTCCTCTGTTCCACTTAGCAGTCTGGGCATGCGGCTGCCTGTCTCACTCCCTCCCCTCACCCTGTCTCCTTCTCACTCTCTGTCGTCCTCTCCGTCTCCCTCAGGTTGACCAGGTATCTGTTTTCAACTAACTCCATCGTCACGCCGACCTTCTACAATGACAGCGTCCTGTCCTTGAAGGTAAATTCGTCCCATAATACGAAGTGTCCTCCGTCCTCTGACTCGTCCAACACTGCTGACCACCTACTGATGCAACCGTGTTCCTTTCATAACCCCTGAGAATCTCCTGTAAGAAGTGTGCCATTCCCCCAGTGTCACCGCGGTCATTTATCTTTCATGCGGCTTTGGAACCAGCAGAGAAAGTGTTCCTGTCTCACTGTGGCCACGGTGTGTGAGATCCTGCTGCCACCTGACTGGACTGGACTGGACTGGACTGCAGGAGTTTGAAGAAGATGAAGGTCGACATGAGAAAAAGGTGGAATTTTCATCCCAAAAAAAAGGAAATAAAATCTTCTCTTTCTTCAATTCCTGCCAATATATAAATGTTGATTTCAACTAAACAGGACAACACAGACAGGAAGGTTTGGACATGTTCAGAGGAGGGACAGTGGAGACATTGGTAGAAGAACAATCCTAGAGATGGAGCTACCAGGTAGGAGACAAAGAGGAGATTGGTGGATCCAGTGAGGGAGGACATGGAGGTGGTTGAGGATACAGAGGACAGGGAAGATGGAAATTGTTGACGGGCTGTGGCAACCCCTGAGAAAAGGGATAAGCCGAAAGGTGAAGAAGATTTCAACTAAACAGGAGTGTACTTTTAATCAATAAAAACTAGATGCTTCTTCAATTTCAATACATGTACTTTGGGGTGATTTTTGTTTGGTGGTTTTCTGATCATTCATATGTGACCTAGCTCACTGTTTTCGTTATGATATCGACATGATTTCAGTAACTGTCCATGAGAGTTCCTTGCTCCTTGTCTTAGGATGTTATCAGCTCAACCCACTCCATGTCAGAGACCTCGACTACTGGCTGTGAAAGGAACAGAGCGAATGAATGAAAGGATCTTAAAAAAGAACATGAGAACAGTCTGTGAGGGGAACAAAGACACAGGCTGTTTACAGTGTCAGTATGATAATAGCTGCAGCCGCGGCAGCACTTACAGGAGTCAGATAATCACAGCTGCCTAGGTGACAGCACAGCATGATTACCACTAATGACCGTACACTTTATGAGGCTCTACAAAGATAATTAGTCTTCCTACTTTCCTGCTCCTCCATCGACCCCCCCTGTGGGCCACTGTATATAAAGGCAGCCACCGCCGTAGCTTTTGAAAAACTCCACTCCAACATCATTCTGCTGTTTTTCCGCCTTAAATCACACTCATCTACTGCATGTTATGATGATGATTGTTGGCAAATCAAGTCTAATTCGAGGAAGTCGCCGCTAACACTTCATGGTTAAAAGAGAGGCCAAGAGGTCTTTGATGTGAAACTCAAGGGTTCTAATCCTGGTTATGGTGTTTGGCCTCTAGTTGTGCCACCACGAGACGGAAGGTACGGTGGGGTGCAGTGAGATTTGGACGGCAGGGATGGTGCCATGCTCAGTGGTAACCTAGCAGTTGGTGGATTCCAACATGGAACACTCCGGACCCCTGTCTGATTCCCTATACACTAGGCCACCACTGCCCCCACTACTGGTGGTGGGCTTCTAGTTGTCTAACCACGGGATGGTAGGTACGGTGGGGTGCTATGAGATTTGGGTGGCAGTTGTGGACCCAGTTATGGAAAACGGGTGAAACTAAACCGACAACCTTACAGGATGATCCGCACCATTGCACACAACGGAATTTCACCTCCACCAAAGTGAACATTGGGCAACTTTTAGCGCCCAGGAGCAGTGAGTGGGGACGGTGCCATGCTCAGTGGTAACCTAGCAGTTGGCGGATTCCAACATGAAACCCTCCAGACCTTCCTTAAACACTAGGCCACTATTGCCACCACCACGGGAAGGAAGGTACAGTGGGGTGCTATGAGATTTGGGTGACAGTTGTGGACCCAGTTACGAATAATGGGTGAAACTGAACCAACGATCTTAAGGGATGATCCGCACCACCTAGCGGTTGGTAGATTTCAACATGGAACCCTCCAGATCTTCCTTAAACACTAGGCCGCCACTGCCACCACCGGGGGTTGGCTTCTAGTTTTCTCACCACGGGAAGGAAGGTACGTTTTACGTTGTGAGATTTGGGTGACAGTTGTGGACCCAGTTACGGATAACAGGTGAAATTGAACCGACAACCTTAAGGCATACAAACAGGTAGAAGAAGAGAGAGAAGAAGTTAAAAAAAACTCATTCCTCCAGTGACAGTCTGGAGAAGTCGAACGTCACACACCGATATGCCGAGGCACGTATAGATGCTTCAAAGATCTTCATCTGACTCCTGGATTCTCTCCATCTTTCTTAGATCTCCACGGAAGTTCAGCTGATAATTCACGGGCCACGTCTCACAAACACAGCAGGCAATTATAAGTGATAGATGAACCGATGAGCTGATAACCATTTAGGGCCAGTGGACGCGTGATTGATCGTTCGGCACTTGATTGATGTAATCGCCAAACATTAGAGAAGCTGCGGTGAATAATATATCAAAGCTGTCGGTAATGAGGAACACAGTGTTCACAAAGTTCTAAGATGATTTGAATAAGAAAAAAGAAAAAAAATGCAAATTTACACACAAGACGATTACTTCGCTCTGCGAGAAGCACGTGACGCCGCTAGGAGTCGTTCCTTAGTTTCTGTCCTTTCCAGGTAGAGATAGAGACGTAGTCTGCAGATACCGTAGGAGTCAATCACTGTCAACCGTCTGTGCCCACGCTCTATGTCGACTACAGGCCGTTATTAAGAAGTAATACCTGGTGATTACTTCAACCGCGGCTGCCAAAGTTAATGCGTTAACCACCATTATTACCTTGTGAAGTGAATCAGATTATAATTTCATAATACAGTTGAATGACACACTGTTCATATCCACTAATCCCAGCATTTATCGCACTTAGTGTTAATCTGATATACAGCTGATAATCCTGCTGTTTATTCACACACTGCAGAGAAGAGGTTTGACGTCGTACCTTGGGCCAGATTAGGAAATCCAGCAGACTGTATCTGGGCCACGGGCCCTAGTTTGCTCAAGTCTTGCTATTTTTTAAATTATATAATTCAGTGTTACTGTTGCACAAAAATACGTTTCAATTTATTATTTTTTCATAATTGATGACTCCATCAATGGAAATACTGAGAACCATTTCATCTATATATACTATGCATGGGCAATATAAGGCTTGGGGGCCGGATTCAGACCGTTCAGCTTTGTAATCTGGCCCGTTGAAGTTGTTCAAATAATATAATTGGTTTGTATTGTCATTATACATCTGTCTTTTCCTTGCAACGTCCAGTTGTACTCTATGTTTGACATAAAGAAGGCCAAAAACATTTTATTATTGAAGCCTTCGTGCCTGACTTTTACATTTAATGTTTAATACATGTGTAATACTACACTGAACCAGAAGGAGGCTGTGGATCAGGGTTTTGAGAACTGTAGGATTTACCATAAAATGTGGAGAACAAATCTATAAAATACTATTATAAATTCAACTTTCACATCAAGATAGAGGCCACAAAATATAGTTCAATGGGCCACAAATGGCCCACGGGCTGCGGATTTGAGACCCATGCTGACTCCAAACTCAATTTGGAGGATTTGAGACCCAATTGCGCCGTGCTATTCATATTTTGCCCATTCCTGGTATACATCCTCATATGAGTTGCTGCCACCTAGTGACCAGAGCAGCATTATTAGAAGCATTTCACTTTTGCCCAGTGCAACTTTTCCCCATCCAGCACCTCACTGTGCCTCCAAGGGGGCCCTGCCCCACTATTTGAGAAGCACTGGTTCAAATGTACAACACGGCAGGACAAAGCCTTCTAAACAAATGCGTCCACATGAGCGACTTCATAAAGACACCGTGCCCCGCTGTCCTCTGCGTGACCACGGCTGCCTCTCAGAACAGTTCAATTCTCTCCCTTTGTGGCGGAGAAAGTACCGGTAACCTACACCTCCCTGGAGTTCGCAGGCACTCAGAACTAATCCCTGTGTCAGAACCACATGCCAATATATGGGTGGAGCGGTCGGAGCTGAGATAATGATTTTGGAGCCAAACTCTGGGCACAGAGCTGGACGTGTAACACCATGTAATTAGCGGACTATTGACTCCCTCCTGTGTGAGTTGACAAATGGTTCCAATTTATCCCACGTTCCCAGGACTGTACTGAATCACAGGCATCACATGTGAGGGGTGACTGTATGTGCTGTGAGCCTGTCGGTTGCTGCGTTTTTCCACGAGTTTGACCCATTTACTGACTGACTGGGTTTACTTTAAGAAAACGAACGAGAAAAACAAACTAATATCTTGTATTCTATGGTATTTTAATGCGATGTTATTGTATGGATGGACGGATTAGAGACACTAGGAATAGGCAGAAGACAGGAGACAGAGTTGGAGGTGGAGGAGTTAAAGATACAGTACCATCTCAATCTGTCTTTTCTAGCTTTTTCTCCAAACCTTCCTGTCTGTGTTGTCCCTCAAATCACCTCAACCCTGATCCTGTCCATCCTTGTCTCTCCTAAAGAGAATCTCAGCATCTTTAACTCCTCCACCTTCAGCTCTGTCTCCAGTCTTCTATCTATTACTAGTGTCTCTAATCTGTCCATCATGGCTGGTCTCATAACCATCCTGTAAACCTTTCCCTTCACCTTAAGTTGGACACCTAGTGATCTCTTATGGCATAGTGATGTGGAATCACTAGGGATGTGACGATTCACTCACATAACAATCCGATTCATATCTCGATTCACAGGCTACGATCCGATTCAAGAACAATTCATAAAAAATATTAAACGATGGATCCAGTTCGATCCAAACCGATTAATTTGCACACCTCTAATATATATATAGTGTATATTAGGGGTGTGACGATTCACTCACACAACGATCCGATTCATATCTCGATTCACAGGCTACGATCCGATTCAGGAACGATCATAAAAAATTATTAAACAATCGATCCAGTTCGATCCGATTAGGTTCAGTTCAATCCAAACCGATTCAAAACAATTAATTTGCACACCCCCTAGGAATCACTGGTCCAAATCAACCCAACGTTTGATGATCTCTCTGATGTAGCACTGTGGTCCAACCATGGGTTCCAAAGGAAAGACAATGGAGTCAGGATAGGTAGAAGAATGATCCTAGAGATGGAGCTACCAGGTAGGAGACAGTGAGGGAGGACATGGAGGTGGTTGGAGTTAGAGTAGAAGACACAGAGGACAGAGGGAGATTGTTCCATTCATGTGCAGAAGCACTAACATCTGACCATCTTCACAGTAACTCCATTACAAAAACACAGCCAAACCACAAACCTCTGCTCTTCTGCTGCTGCTCCACTGATTTCTTTATTCTTCTCCTTCAGCAAATGAGCCATTAGACGGAGACAATGGGTTTAATGGGATTATAAAGGGCATCAGAGGAATTTCCATAGATAAAAAGAGACACAACATCCACACGGGAGAAAGTGGGCAATGAGACGGACAACGCGCCGGGACAGGACTGTGCTTATTCTAATGACAGGAAAATAAATCTCTCCTTCCGGGGTGGGGAGATCATCGGAGAAGGTCTGGGTCAAGGATTTGGGGCTATGAACTCGGAACCCAATTAGCAGGGCCTTTCAGACACGCCTAATTAAGCTTGTCAGATATGCAATGGACTCATTATGTTGTTAATTAAGTCACTATCAGCCCCATTGTATTAATGGCTTTATGGTATGTCAGTTATCCCCTGGTAATCTCTCTGAGTGGGCGATGGCCGCTGGTGACGCTGGTTCTTCCAGGAAGATTCTGGAGCAGAAATATTTTTCTGTGATAGAATAACGCGCAGTGAAAGTCAATAAAAAGGAATAGGTAGAGGACAGGAGGAGGAGCAGGAGGTCGAGGAGGTTCTCTTTAGGAGAGACAAGGATGGACAGGACCAGGAATGAGGTGATTAGAAGGACAACACAGACAGGAAGGTTTGGAGAAAAAGCTAGAGAAGATGGTTTGGACATGTTCAGAGGGACAGTGGAGACATTGGTAGAAGACTGATCCTAGAGATGGAGCTACCAGGTAGGAGACAGTGAGGGAGGACATGGACGTAGTTGGAGTCAGAGTACAAGATACAGAGGACAGGGTGAGATGGAAATTGTTGATTCGCTGTGGCAACCCCTGAGAAAAGGGACAAGACGAAATACAATTGTAACACAGGAAGTTCTTGGACAGGCGCTTAAGTGGATACACTTTTTTTTTTTTTTTTAATTTGGCCTAATTCTTTCAAAACCTCCTCCATCTGATGTAGTTTTGTTTACGACCTGTCTCTTATAGATCCTAGAGATGGAGCTAACAGGTAGGAGACAGTGAGGGAAGAAATGGACGTAGTTGGAGTCAGAGTACAAGCTGAAAGAAAAAAAAAAAGAAGAAATTAAATAAATACGTTTTATCAAACTGACGGAGGTAAATGTCAAAGAAAATATATGCTCTTGGATCTAAAGTGGTTTATTTTTAATCCTGTCGTTCCTGCGGTGGACTGGCGAGCTGTCTACGCAACGACTGCTCTGGGGTTCAGTCTTCATTCATGCCCACACCGTGGGCCGGCCCAGAGTCTGTAGAAGGATTAAGTCTTTGGAAAGAGTCGGGACGAAACATGTGGCTTAGTGATTAAGGAGTGTTGGTAATCACAGTGTTGCCAGTTCGAGTCCTGGCCTTGACAGACTGTGGTATGTTGACCAAAAAATACCCGTTCCAGGGAAACGTTCCCAAATCCCATTGCACCTTCCCATGCCTTCCTGTAGGTGGTTAGCCAACTGGAATATAATAACTATAAATAAAAATATTACAAATACAATGACTACTACCAACCACAACAACAATGCAATAATAAAAATAAAAGTATTACCAAAACTACAGTTTTTCCTTCCATAAAGGAATCATAAGAACACAATGTCTGGGTTTGTGTGCCCTTTAGGTTAAAGTTAAGTCACTAGATGGCAGCATAGCAGCTCATTTAATAAGCTCGTACTCATACAGTCATATGGGTCGATAGGTTGATATCTGAATCAGTTATAGAGTGTTTTGATTTTGGCAAACCGGCAAACTTTAATATCGGAAATGTATCATTTTCACCTATGTTTTCACTCTGAAGATTAAGTTTAAAGTGAATTGATTTAATTAGAAAGTTTACAAAAGATAATCAGAGCAAAAAAGTAAAATCCAACAAACTAAAAATGAATTGTTTCGAAATGAAACGAAAACCAGTCACTTCCATCTCTCATCAAAATCAACGAGAGAAAACCAAGAATCTGAAGAAAGTTGCTTTTCATGTTTCCCACAAAGGCTTTGGAGATGAAGCAGAGAACACCGTCTGATGGGACATGAAGGTGAACAGCGAGCTCCAAGTCTGCCGCCGACGGCCATCTTGGAACCGTTCATAGAAGGCGATTTGATTGACACCCAATCCCCTGCAGGCGCCGGTACTATTTATCCTCAGACGCATACAAATAAGAAGGAACGTAAACGGAAACAATGTATCTCATGTTTGCATCTGCAGCACATAACACACGCTGGTGGCCGCGGTCAAGGCAGAAACACACACCATGTGTGTGAGCTGCTGGACACTCGGTACACATGGTACACACACACATCTGGGGACCAGTTGAAGGACAAACAGCAGAGAATGAGAGTCTAAAAAAAGAAGAAATCCACAAAACCAGAAACCACAGGCAGCGGTGGAGAAATTATACACAAAAAACACTTTGAGGTTTTGTGTGTGTAAATATATATATATATTTGTATTTATTTATATATCCTTTACATATATTCCGATGTGTTTTGAAACAGCATCACCCAAGTGTTGATGGAAGGGCTCTGGTGTTGACAGACCAAACAATGAGCTGAACTTTTTTTGTGCATAAGTGAAACTGCAATGTCTTATGCGAAGGCGTGTCGCCGGGCAGAGGTCTACGTTGTGTTTTTGTTTTTAAACTTGTGTCTGTGGTCATTTCATGCCTCAGCTGTAATGAGATTTTGATTGCAGTGTAATATGGCTGCCCCTTACAAACGCAGAGGTTTTAATGTTGAAGGAAAAAAGACAACACAATCAGGCCAAGGAAAAAAATGAGTGGAATACTTTCGGAATTAGAATTGTAGCTGCATCGGTACAGGTTCCTCTCCTCTCAAAAAGGTACATTTACTCTTTTAGCAGATGCTTTAATCTATAGTTATTTGCAAAGGACGACCAACCTTATCTACTTGTGGGTCTTCAGGAAATCAAAACTTCTGACGCTCTGCTTTGCTCACGAGTTCAGAGGCACAAACCACTAGACAAGGGAATCAAAACAAACAAAAAATAAACCAACTAATCTGTTCCAACCCATAGAAATATACTTGTAAATTAATTTATTTTAAATTCCCTTATAAAAATAATTAAGAAAACATTCTTTATTATTGGCAACTAAGGAAGCAGAGTTGGTTCCGTTCAATTCCAGCAGCTGCCAGGTTGCCAGGTCTGAGTATAGCACCGTTTTAATCCACAAAACTTCCAGTGGGCTCCAGGAAGGTTCACACTATGGTGCAGTGTGATTTGGGTGTCAGTTGTGGAGACTGTTGTTCCAAGTCCTCCACCCATTATTGGATAAAATGATGTGTCTAACTCAAGGCCCGGGGGGCAAATGTGGCCCGCCGACTCATTTAATGTGGCCCGCAAGATATTTCACCTGAAGAAATACTACTTCACACTTTCTGTGAAAGCAGTAAATTAGTAAATGAGGTACTGGTCCACAAACTGGTGGTTTGGCACCCAAAACCTGTACAGTCTTACATACAACCGGCCCTGTATTGCTGATGTGTAGAAAGGGGTTCAGTGGCAACCTCAGTGGCAACCTGGCAGCTGGTGGATTAGAACCTGAACCCCTGTGGACCCAAGTCCTCTTCCTTAACCACTTGGCCACCGCTGCTGCCCTTAAGTTGCACAAGTTGCTCACTCCTAACTTGGAAAACTTGTATCTCCGGGAAAGCTGGTGTCGTTGGTTTCCAGGGTTCTTAATGACAGACAGTGGACCAGTCAATAGATCTCTCCCAGTGTTGTATTCAATGGGACACCTCATTGTGTCTCTAATAGTAAATCTGTCTCCGTCAGCACTTACGACTATTTTGGTGTGTTTGCAGCTCTGAGGGTTTTATTTTATCGTCCAGTGGAGCAGAAACACGACGGCCAATTGAAGAAACGCTGCCGGACAACACACACAGAGACGCTGGTCAGCAGCTCTTCAATTCTAAGAAGCAGGTTGTCCCCTGGACGGGTCTCGAACAGCCCCCGGTCCTCTCTTTCAGGGAGATATCACACTTCATACTGTACGTGGCGGAAACACACACTCTCTTCTCTTGGTATGCGCTCTGTGTGATGCGCTCAATAAGAAAGAGGGAGCGATGATCCGCCCTCCCTCTGCGAGGGTGACCCTGATCCGAGCGGGATCTGGAACGCCGTTTGCGAATTCTCATTTCTACAGTAAAAAGAAGCATAAATCTTCGGCCGTGGCGTCCGCGGCTGTGCCTGCTGAATAATTAACAGCAGCAGCACCTGTTTTATTTTATTCATGGCTCTGACAGAGGGCTGGACTGTTTTTCCAAACAGTGTTCGGAGCCGTCGCAGCCAATCAACATTTTATTTAGACAATAATAGGGAACACGCTCTGTGATTTAGGGGCCTGTGCCAGACTACTGCATTCATTACGGATCTGATTGTTCTACTTCTACGTGCGTCTTTTATTGATTATGGATTCATATAAAGGTAAACACATTAATTAAGAGAAACGTCTGCTGATTTTCATATTTATTGAGCATAATTCGCTCACTTAAGTCGAACAAAAATTGCCGCTGGTTACATTAGTGGGAGTGATTCAGTGGGACAGGGACACACCAGGAAACACACACTGTTTGACATTAGTCATGGTTGGTGGCAGCAGCGTCTGGACTCAGTAGGACGTCTTCTAATGAAGAAACAGAACCAGACGTTGGTTGTTCCTGATATGATACAGACGTCCAGAGTTATGCGTTCATTATTTACCTGGAAACAACAAGTAAGTCGTCTTAATCTGGGCAAACTATGGCACGTGGTCCTGACGTGGCCCTTATGGCGTTTTAAATGGTCCCACCCCACTGGTACAAATTTCTCAATAAATCACATTGAACAGAGTGAATGCATTTCATAATTTTAGCCCTGATTGTGGCAAAATATTCGCCCTATATCTGACCTGACCAGTAGTCCATTAAAACAGTGCTATTTTTATAAACCACTATATGAGTTGCTGCCACCTAGTGACTGGAGGCCTCAAGCATTACAGTAGTGTTACATCCAGCACCTCATAATGCCTCCTAGTGGACCTACTTCACTAATGGATGAATGGATGGATGGATGGATGGATGGATGGATGGATGGGTGGATGGGTGGGTGTTTAGGTAGGTTGGTAGGTAGGTAGGTAGGTAGGTAGGTAGGTGGGTGGATGGATGGATGGATGGATGGATAGATAGATAGATAGATAGATAGATAGATCACACAAATGTCTGTCAACTCAAAAAGATTTACAGCAAAATGAACCTGTGCAAGGACACCTGGCTATATATATATATATATATATATATATATATATTATTTTATTTGCATTTGTATTAATATCCTAATAAATTATTACAATGAATTATTTCTTCTATAACAATTCTACTGTCCTCTAGTGGAAGAAATCTCAACCCTGAAAGAGAGTTAGAATCCAGCATGTTTGTTAAAGAACACAAGTAGAAAATCAAATAAATATAGATCAGAAACAGCAAAAGAAAGCTGTTTTATAATGTTTTTACATGTTCAATGTCAGAATTACCATGACTCTAGTTTGAAAGAAAAATAAAATCAGTTTTCATGATCAATCCTGGACGTTCAGCCCAGAACTGTTGTTTCTTTTTCTTCCCTCCCGGCCGTCGTGACAGTGACCACAGACACTGAGATTCATTAAGCAAACACAGCTGTGTTTTATTCAAAAATATGGAAAGCAAAGCATGTGCCATTTCATTTTACACCTCATTTGGCAGGCTAAGCAGATAACCCGTCAATGCCTGGTGCTGATGCACCGGCGGGCCTCTGTATACAAAGCTGCTGGGATGGCGGCAGAATTAACATAGCTAAGTGTTTCACACTCCAAAGGTCAGGAGCTCTCAGTGATTGAATATTAGCATGTGTCTGGAAAAGAGGACAGAATACAGAGGAGGAAGAGGAGGAAATGTGAAGGTGATGGAAAAGAATGTCTAACTTCGCACGTATGTGGCGTCTACTGAGGCTTGGAATCTACCCGGCAACAACAAAAACAAAGGGACACCATTAATAAAAGCCGTCGGATGATGATTTGAAGAATGGAAATCAAAACAACATCCGTGTTCCTCAATCACTGGGGTGCAGGCCAAATGTGGCCCAGAAAAAAACTTAGAGGGTCCTGTCTGTGTTCATTTAACCATCATGTGACAAGGAAACTGGTAAATTTCTAATTGGCATGTCCTGAGGACAGACGAAGGACAGACAAATGCAACTCTCCTTGTAACCTAGCAACAATAGAATTTATAGTAATAGAATTTGGACAAGTTTGGTAGAACAGATAGAAAAGCCTAACATGCTGCATCTGGCCCCCGAGCCAGATTTTTGTTTTTACATTTTTTTAAAAAACTACATTAGAACCATTGACGATTTTAGTGACCTCTTTCAGTGATGTTGAGGAATCGCAGCCAATATCAATAACAACATCTGTTTGTCTGCTTCGAGACTCAGCCCCCGCACCACAAGGAACTTATTTACACTGTTTTTTATAAAAATTTATGGAACCCTGTCCAAAGAGCAACAACTTGTCAGATTCTGGTTTTGTTACATATCCATGGAGCAAAGCAAAAAACCTCTCGTCTCTACATCAAGTCTGATTTCTGTTATTTCCAGTAGAAAAGTCCGCAGCATCAAAACAAAACAGCAAATCACATTTTCAATTGTTTTGTTTTTTTTTCAGTGATTTTTCATTATGTTTCAACCACTTTAGTGTTGCCAGAAAATCCCAAAACAGGTTCACAAATTTTTTTTCCACAGCAAGATAACAGAATATAGCGAGGAGCCCTTCTGCATACTAACACGGCGGGAGTCGTTCCTCGAACGCGATAAAAATAAGGAAGGGAAAAAACAAACGTCACAAACTCTGCAGATTAGTCCTTCATTTCATTTGTCAAGTGTTTAATCTATTATCTGTTTCCATGCACTTACATAAATATACACAACAAAATGTACGTCTGATTTTTGTTTGTACCAGGACGCTCCTTTAACTCCTAATATATTTCCTGGCATAAATTTGCAGGCACTTAGTCACTAACCAACACTGCACGCCAGGAACAGAACCGCAGCGTTATATGGAGATGTAGATGTTTATTACGGGTGACATTTCATCCACAGGCAACAGTTGTGTTTTGCACACTCGGGTGGAGATCCAAATCATTTCTGTGTTGATGTTGTTGAACCACAACCGCTCTAACAAATTGGCTTCAGCAAAACAAACAAACTGTACGGTGACAGTAAACACACCGGTTCTGACTCCAAACTCTGTCAGCGGTACCGGGTCCAAAACAGGGCCCAAGATCCAGGACCAGATCTGGATCTAGGGTTTACATAAGATGATGTTTACAGGGGAGGACAGATATTTATATGAGCGTTAGGAAGGTTGGAAGACCTTCAGAAGTCATCGTTGTCTTAGAGATTGTTTCTTGTTCTTCTAAAATGTATTTCCAGGTTTGTAGAAAAAGCTAGAGAAGACAGATTGAGACGGTTTGGACATGTTCAGAGGAGGGACAGTGGATACATTGGTAAAAGAATGATCCTAGAGATGGAGCTACCAGGTAGAAGACGAAGAGAAATTGATGGATGCAGTGATAGAGGACATGGAGGTGAAGCCAATAGGTGAAGAAGAAGAAAAACGAAGAAAATCAGTTTATTCAGTTTAAGAGTCATAGAAAACAGATGTGATCTGCTTATAAAAGCTGTGTGTTCCATAATGGGGCGTGCCCCCTACTTTGAGAACCAAAGTACGAGTTTGGGTCCTTGAAGCAACCTATCTATTCAAATAAAATCTCTGGATTTTCTTTTTAAAATGTTTTTGTTATCTTTACAGCGGGTTTGGTCAAAACTTTTGACTCCATGGAACTAAAATTCAGCAGGGGGCGGTATAATTTTGACAATTTGGTGGGCCGCAATAATGCAAAACGAGCCACAGCTGGACCTCAGGCCCTAGTTTGCCCAGATCTGCTTTATAAAGCAGGGATCCTCTTTATTTATAATTGTTTTTTACATCAATTCCTGAAACTTTTTTGTTTTGTTTTGCCTTTTCACCAATATAGTAAAATATTTTTGGGGGTTATTCCACTGGAAAATGTTTGTTTGTTGTGTTGTTGCAAAGTTTTGCTGCAATACATTATTAGTTGTGGAAAATTCCTCTTTTCCCGCTGCTTCACCCACGATTTGACAGAAGAAAGCGTTTTTTTGCATAAAGCAGGTCTTGTCAGGTGAACTACTGGGATGTAAAAGGAAACAACGTCTGCACTCATTCATACTCACATTCCTCTTCTTTCTCCTCCTGCTTTTATTTTTTATTTTTTATCACTTCCTTAAATGTGCAGCACGCCATTTCAGATGCAAACAGTGGAAACGTTGTTATCTGAAAACTGCCGGGCTGAGAGGCAACAAACGCTATTGTTTAAACTCCCTAACGCTGCAGAAAGAAAGTGTTTTTTTTTTCTGCTGACCATATTTACTTCGCTGCCCGTTTCCAAATCTGCTTCATCGTCCACCTGTCACTTCTAATATCATGTACCGTGGAACTTCTCTCCGCGTCCTATCAGACACATTTGTTCCATTCAGCGTCTGCAGTTGTAGGTGCGACTGTGGTTCCTGCTTCTCTGTATTAAAGCAGTCGACAGATTTGTTCATCTTCATCCTTTCTAATATCATAGAAATAGACCTGTGTTCAAACATCTGGCCCACAGACAATAACTGGCCCATAAATGCCTCACATGCGGTCAACAACTAGATGTCAGTAGGGTTGGTCTCCTAATCAGATGACAGGGTCTAAGGTGGCCCCCAGTTCACCTGTTCAGGAAATCCAAACTTCTGGCCTGTGGGCCAACAGTGGCCCATAATTGTGCCAAATGTGGTCGCAATTAAATGTCAGTTTGATGTAATGTGACTCACTGTTTTTGGTCCTACAATAAGATGACAGGGCCAATAGTGTCCCCCAGTTTTTGACTAGATCAGGACACAGAAACATCTGGCCCGCAGGCCAAAATAAGTCCGTAAATGTGTCAAATGTGGCCTGCAACTAGAGATTAGTGTAGTAAAACTGACCCCTACTGTTAGTTTTTGGTCTCCCAGTCCCATGACAGGGCCAATAGTGCCGCCCCCCCAGTTTTTGATTTGATCGGGACTCCCAAACTTCTGGCCTGAGGGCCATCTGTGGTCCACAAATGTACTTCATGCGGCCCAATACTAGATGTAAATAACATGTTATCTTCTTCCTCGCTGCTTTTGGTCTCCTAATTATGTGACGGCCAACAGAGGCCAAACGTTTTTTTTGATCCATTCAGGACTTCCAAACTTCTGGCCCACAGGGCAAAAATTGGTCCATGGAATTTTTGCAAGTGGCCAACAGCTTGATGTCAGTATGATGTAGTCTGACTACTGCTGTTAGTTTTTGGTCTACGAATCCAATGACAGGGCCAACAGTTGCCCCTCCAGTTTCTGACATGATCGGGACTCCCAAACTTCTGGTCTGCGGGCCAACATTGGTCCATAGGTGTACCATATACGGCCCTCAACTAGATGTCAGTCTAATGGCTGTTAGTATTTGGTCCTCACAGGGCCAACAGTGGCCCCTGGTTCATCTAGACTACTTTGTTTTTTTACTGCCTTGTCTTTTGATTGTAATATTGGACAATATTCATTATGTTTGCATTTCTTTCTTCAACAGTTTGGACTTTTTCTGACAGTTTTTCCTCGCCTGTTGTCAGAAATATTGCTCAGGAATAAAACACTCTCATTCATCGCTATCTTATATGGAACTAATTGCAATGAAGTGTACACTACACTACACTAAATATGTGTGAAAGTCCCAGTTCTGCGAAGCACGCCTTGTTAGTTCTCTGCCTACTCTGGTGCGTTGGCTCAGTCTTAACCCGCAGGGAAAAGAAGAAGTGACAAGTGTGGATAGTCTGGCAGATCTGATTTGTCAGGCCATTAGCCGGGGTATGTGCACAGTGGCTTCATGCCAAGCAGCATTCCTAAATGAAATAAATACGCATCAGACTCCGCTCACAAAATTCCCCTCATCATTCAGCGCACTCTGGAGTCAAGAGTCAATTACTCTCAGTCAAACAGGCACAAGGGAAAGTTCTGCTCCGAAAGTGAAGCAGAGTGACTTTGACGTAGCGGTCCGTCTAAGGACTCCGAGACAAAAAGTGACAATTGAGTGGAGGCATCGGTGTCTGCACGGATGAGAAAAACGAGACGCAATCAAAAAATACAATATTTAAACAAAAATAATCTGAGATATTTGAGGAGACGAACTCAACCGCTCACAATTATAACGTCTCTGGTCTTTCATCAAATTTATTAGGTCCCATACGTCAACCCTGGTAAACAGGATTGAAGAAGAGACCTTTGTGGGTCGAACATCAAATGGAAAATAAAGATGGAAATGAAGATCCTTTAGCCTTAAAACAGTTCTTCTCAGCTTGAACACCAAGTACTAACACCCAAAAAATGTCCCTTTACCTACATTAACAAACATTTGAGAGGTTCTCAACCGGTGGGTTCCGGACCTGAATGGGTCACGAACAGCTGGTCAAAAATCAACATAATCTAAATCAGCTGATGAGCATGTGTTTAATTTTATAAAATCTCTTATTTTGAAAGGCACACTCTGCTGAATAATACAAGTGTGTTAAATGAAGTTATTTTTCAATTTTTTTTTTTTAGAAAATTATTTTGTTTGGTTGCAATTCTTTGAGAGTGGGTCTCAACTTAACGACCAGAGGAAAATGTGGGTCCCAGAGTGAGACCAGTTGAGAACCAGTAGTTTACAACATCCAGCATTTTCTTCTTCTTCATGCATTGACAATTTTGCTTTGTTCACTTTAGGGTCGCAACCCAACAGTTGAGCCTCTCTGCTCTACAGCATACAATAGACGTAAATCTCTCGCCTTCATTTTTAGATATGGAAAATGTTTGTGTCCTTGATTCCAAACAGATGAAAACATTTGCAGATGAAGAAGATTTTCTTTCTGTCTCATCTAAACCACCAACTTCTTTCCAGTCCGTGTCGTCATCAGACTCCAGACTGACTTGGTGGAGTTTTACGAGTCAGATCCAGACAGGATTACTTCATTTCTTTCTAACTAGGTTTATTTTCCCGGCCAATAAAAACATCTGTCATCACTGCTCTGCTTTTTTAGTAGATTTGTAATATCGTAATTTGGTCAGTGTTGTTTTAGAACACACATGTGCAAACTAAGGCACAGGGGCGGGCTGTGGCGCGTTCAGTTTTAGAATACGGTCCTCCTAAACTTCTTCAAGTATCCCCTGCAATGCCCATGTTTTCCCTATAGATGGCAGACAGAAAAAAATAAGGATATTTATTCCAATTCAAGGGCCAATTGTGGCCTGCAAGTAAAGTACTTTCTAAGGAAATACAATACTATAAATACTACTATAAATGTAGGACAAGTTTTTCAACACTGTTTACTGTTTTTTTACAATTATTAGGTAAATATTGTTAATCTAAAAATAAAAGTACCCAAAAATCCTAACTCTGTTTTATCTCAGATTTTCTCTGTAAATATTCTATTATTATTTCCATAAAAAAAAGTTTTATTTTAAAAAATAAAAGCCATTTCACTGCATTTTTATGTGCGTATTTTTCTTCATGTCACTGTTTTGGTCTGGCTGCTCGTGCATGTGTGCATGTGTGCGTGCATGTGAGTTTAACTTTAGACTTTTACAAAGCCTAATGAGAGCCTTGTGTATCTGGGGCCGCGTGGGCTGCCAGCGGGTGCTGTTTGTGTCGGACAGTGTGACGCGCAGTCACGGCTCTGTGTTGACTTGATGTGCGCTTGAGGTCAAGCTGTGGAATTCAGACGAGTGGGCGTGTGTGCGGTCGGCTGTGGATTTCCCCACTGTTGGTTTTGGCCGAACCGGACCGCACGGCAACCACAGCCACTGCTCCGGGCTTTGGCCACTGTCAAGGAAAAACAGTCTGGGAAGAGCAAGTCACTGTGTCCACTGGTTTCCTGCAGGGCAGGGTGGATGAGCTCCACTTGACTCACGTTCACAACATGATTTTCATGATTGGAAAATTGTTCGGGAAAATTTTCACAAAAGGTAAATAAAAGGGGTGTGACAATTAACTCACATAACGATCCGATTCATATCTCAAATCACAGGCTTCGATCCGATTCAGTTTTTAATAAAAACTATTAAATGATTGATGCAGTTCGATCCAATTTGGTTCAGTTCGATCCAAAGTGATAAATTTGCACACCCCTAATATATATAGAGTGTGTATTAGGAGTGTGACGACTCACTTACATAACGATCCGATTCATATCTCGATTCACAGGCTACGATCCGATTCAGAAACAATTCATGAAAAATATTAAACAATGAATCCAGTTCGATTCGATTCGGTTAGATTCAAACCGATCCAAAGTGATTAATTTGCACACCCCTAATATAAATAGTGTATATTAGGTTCACTCAAATGACGATCCGATTCATATCTTGATTCACAGGCTACGATCCGATTCAGAAACAATTCATAAAAAATATTAAACGATCGATCCAGTTCGGTCCAATTCGGTTCAGTTTGATCCAAACCGATCCAAAACAATGAATTTGCACATCCCTAATATATATATAGTGTATATTAGGGTTGAGACAATTCACTCACATAACGATCCGATCCATATCTCGATTCACAGGCTATGATCTGATTCAGGAACAATTCATAAAAAATATTAAACAATCGATCCAGTTCGATTGGATTCGGTTCAGCTCGATCCAAAACGATTAATTTGCCACCCCTAATAAATAGTGATGACGGACAAAGTGAAATCGGACGTTTGTGAGATACGATTAAAATCCCACTACATCCATAGGTCGTGATTGCTGCGGAATGATTGCCGACATTTTCAACGCAGACTCGGAGAAGACAAGAACCTAAATGTCAGGATGCCTTCCTCCCCCGGGGGAGGTGACAACGGGTCAACCCGGGTCACTAAATGACCCACATTTTAAGGCTACAGTTCTGAGAAAGGACAGTGAAATCATATGATTAAAAGCCTCAGAATGAGATGCTGAGAAAGTGACATTTTTCTTAAAAGCATTGACATCAGGAGGCACAAAGACTTTTCTCCTTCTCCTGGTATTTCTGATCTTTTTAACGTCTCATTTGCTGTGGATCACTTTGCATGTCTGCTACAGACACATGGGGACCTAAATAAAGCATCCTAATGGATAGAGGGACAGACAGACAGACAGACAGACAGACAGGCAGAGAGACAAATACACAGGAGCACAGACAGACAGACAAATACAGAGGAAGACAGACAGACATATAGATAGATAGATAGATAGATAGATAGATAGACAGGCACCGAGACAGATAGATGAATAGACAGACAGATAGATAGATGGAAAAAAAAGACAGACAGACAGACATATAGACAGATAAACAGACAGACATACAGACAGACAGATAGAACCTTATTAATTCCTTTGGGAAATTGTGGAGTTCAATTTTGTGTTATTTTGTTTATATTTTAGGGTTTTGTGTTTTATTCCAGCAGTTATGGCTGGATTTGATCAGAATTAGGATTAGATTAAAGTTGAATTAGAACTTTCTTTAAACATAATCCCACATTTTCAACCATAAACTCTGGAAACTGTTTAAAAGCTGATCTCAAACAAGAGTGAAATAAAACTGCGAGTAGATGAAGTAGAGACAGACGACCTTAAACGCCTCGTCTCAATCACCCAGAGTGCTGGACAGCACAGAACAGAGGTGAAGAAAAGGGGGCGGGCGGGGTGGGATTGATGGAGACAGGTGTCAGGGGAGATTTGTGACTTGTAAATTTAAAAGAGACGATTTATTAGACGGTAGTGAGACCTGCTATGATGTATGGATTAGAGACGGTGGCTCCGTCTGATAGACAAAAGGTTGAATGGGCAGAGGTGAAGATGCTGTGGTTTAACAGACAGAATTAGATATGAGGAGACCAGAGGGACGGTCAAGATGAAGCAGTTTTTTGAGATAAACCTTCGGAGGCGAGGACATGATTCCTTTGACATGTGATGAGGGGTGAGAGTGAGGATAACTGACAGATGATGTTGGAGATGAAGTTAAGGAGAAGAGAGAGACCTCAGCAGATTTATGGATGCAGTGAACGAGGACAAGGAGACACTATAGTTAGTGTAAGGGTGAGACAGAGGCAGATGGTCCTCTGTCAATCAGTGAAGGGTGCAACAAAAAGAAGGAGGCAAATAAAGACAACCACAACAGAGTGATCTCTCCAAAAAAGTCTCATCTATTTGTTACTCCAAGACAAAATTGACACCTGGACTTAGCCGATATTGTCCAAAGACCTTACGTTTGATTCTGATATCAACTGATTCCGATATACGCAGCCATTTGCCTCCAATACTTTCTCAGGTGAGAGTCAACAATGTCCATCTCCCCCTGTCCTCTGTATCCTCAACTCTAACTCCAACTACCTCCATGTCCTCCCTCACTGCATCCATCAATCTTCTCTTTATCTCCTACCTGTTAGCTCCATCCATAGGATCATTGTTCTACCAATGTATCCACTGTCCCTCCTCTGAACATGTCCAAACCATCTCAATCTGACTTCTCTAGCTTTTTCTGCAAACTTTCTTGTCTCTGTTGTCCCTCTAATGTCCTGGAGGACCTAATATGCGAGTTGATAAAATTTGCCAAAATCACAAGTTTTCTACCGATATACGGAGCAGTTTGCCCGCAAAACTGAGGAAAACATCTTCTCCTTACGGCTTGACCCTTTTTCAAGGGTTGCCACAGCAAGTCAAAAATGTCCATCTCACCCTGTCCTCTGTATCCTCAACTTTAACTCTATCTACCTCCATGTCCTCCTTCACTGCATCCATCAATCTCCTCTTTGTCTCCTACCTGGTAGCTCCATCTCTAGGATCATTCTTCTACCAATGTATCCACTGTCCCTCCTCTGAACATGTCCAAACCATCTCAATCTGTCTTCTCTAGCTTCTGGCACCTTTTATCACCTGATTGGATTGATAGAATTTGCCAAAATCAGAAGTTTTCTACCCCTACGTGTATTGTTAAAATTTCCGAAGGTCAGGTGTAGAACACATCGTATCTGTCTCCGCTCCAGCGCTGGCCTTGACATAATTGCGGCACGGCAACAGCCGATGTGCCTGGTATTCCAAACCTGACGGATAAAAAGCCTGTTAGGCAGATGAAACTGTCACAGACGAACAGAAAAACTAGAGACAAAGCTGACTGGCACGGACAGCACACACTTTATTTCAGCGGCGGTGAAATGCATACAAAATCAATAGAGTCGTCTAAAAATCCACGAGGGGTAAAATGCTTCCAACGAGTTCCCATCTGGCTTTGTTCTGCGCCAGCTCGTTCGCTGCCGTGAATATAAATCCAACAGCATTTCAGAAGCTGCTTCTCTCGGTTCCTCCAGGAGATCATTTCAATTGTCTCCCACTTTGAGCAGAAGTCCTTCTTGTGGGTCATAAATGTTTACAAGCCGGAGTTGACCGCCGACGTCTTCCCTCCTTGTACAACCAATTTACTCAAAAGATAAAGTTCCGCAATAACAACGTTCTCCCCGAACTGTCCGATGCTTATTTATATACAACGTACAAATGCGGGCGAGTTTCCCCCGCTAGCCTAATAAGCTCGGCGAGGTCCCTCTTTCATCAGCAGATTGGAAAGAACACATGAGTGTTGCCGTTTTAATTGGGAATTATTTAACAGCTTACTTTGAAGTGCAAAATAATACATGTGCTCCAGAGAACGCTCCTCGAAGGTCGATGCCCAAGGTGGCGCTAGCTGCTGCCTTTAAGATGTGGAGAGCAATGCTATCGTGCCAGGGTTTCTCTTTGATTACCCGCTGCCGGGGACAAAATCCGGTGTTTTATAACTGCACCCCACACCCTCCGGTTTTCAGATAAAACTATTTCTACATCGCGATCGAGTTCACTTTTTAAAATACCTGCTGTTCTGCGAGTCGACAGAAAGGCCCGAGATAAAGACGGATCAATCACCTGCTTTGTTGGACTTCCTGATAAATGCACCGGTGTCCTAGTAGACCCCAGATGCAGAGTGAGATCTGCAAAGTGTAAACTCAGATGTGCAAATGCGCTCGAAGAAAATGTTAATGAAAACCCAAGGCGCTGATTGGTTTTGATCTTCAGCTTTGCCGCTCATTCCGTAGTCTGGTCTTGTTGTGATGAGATGAGTCCCATCGATTGATCCTCTGTGGGAAACATACAGTGAATGAGCAGCTTGGAGAGAAATAAAGCAGCGGCTGCTGTTGCCTTTCATAACAAGAGCCACATTGGAGAGTTTAGTGCAAGGAAGGGATAAAAGTCCAGTCCTGGTTTCTGACCTACTAACAGTTGATTCTCCATTTCAACGCATCGTTACGCAAAGTACACCAGATGGTAGTAAAACGCTGAGAAATACCACGCTATTCTACACATGTACAACGTTATTATTATCGTTGTTATCCCTACGATCGCAATTCACAGAAACAGGTCCACAGGCGAGTTGGAGAAAAGAAACATCCATCAAGAATTACGCGGTACTTAGTGCTTACTAATTTATTAACAGCGCTGCCACTTTGACTGGTAAGAGCAGTTGATGCAAGCAATTATTTTAATGGATGACATCATTGAAATTCTCCACATCTACCTGCACTTCCCGCATATAATAAGGTTAAAATGTCCTCCGAGCACAAAAACTATCACAGCCTCAGTGTAATAAATAAAATGTACCGTGTTTCTGCAGAGAACTGCAGCTTTGAACTCGCCTTAAGTCAAAATAAAAATTAAGCAAACAGTTTATCTAAGGCTAGTGCAGGGCTTCTCAAATAGTGTGGTGGGGCCCCCCTGGGGGGGCGCGGTACGATGCTGAGGGTGTGTGACCCTGGGCAACATGCTTTTTTTCCGCCATACTACAATAAAGTGTAATTGCACATCCACTCCAGCAGTTGGCAGTGGCACTCTCATTGCCCGCTGTGCGTAGCGAGTTGATGCAGAGGCGTAACTATAACTATTTTATAGACAAATTATATTATTTATAGTTGCGACGGAGAGTGGATGGTGCCGTGGGGGCGCGAATGGTTTTCTTCTTGCTAGGGGGGGCGTAACAGAAAATAATTGAGAAGTTCTGGGCTAATGTAACCCCCACCCTGTAGGTGGCAGTAATGTACAGTTTTTGATTTTTTTTCTAAACCATTAGTTGAGAAAGATACTATTATAATAAAACGCATACTTTACAATAAATTTATAAATTAAAGTCAGCAGTGGTGGCCAAGTGGTTAAGAAGGCAGACTTGGATCCGCAAGGGTTCAGGTTCGAATCCACCAGCTGCCAGGTTGCCTCTGAGGTGCTCTGAGCATAGCACCGTCCTGACCCACATAGCTTCATGTGGGCTCACCACCCACAGGAAGGCTCACAATATGGTGCAATGTGATTTGGGTGGTGCCAGCTGCCCCTGCGACCCGGCAACGGACAAGCAGAAGAAGATGAATGAATGTTTTAACGATTAGATTAGACTTTCTTACTTGATTTCTGGTTGATGATGACGTAACCACAAAAAGACAGGGCCCAAGGTTGTTGTTGGACGTAGTAAAGCTGCATGTCCAGAGCAGCCAGAACACGGGTTTCGTACCACGGACCTCAGGAGCAGAAAGATGGAGCAATTATATGAACTAAGATGAAATGGAATGCCATGCATAAAAGCAATTCTTAAATGTGTTAAGCCTTGTTTGTGGAAATGTGAGCATTGCAGGGAAAAGACAGAATTCTAACTATATGAATTAATAATACAGTATAATTCCAATGAGATTAGATGATCAGATTAAAAAGCCTAAAAAAAACAGTATGTGCAATTCAGTTATTAGGACAGAAATGCCTTAATTTTACTTGAAAATGAATTCAATTAACTTTGAATTCTTCATATTTTAGTTGAACTGCAGACTTTTTGTGAGCGTAGTCACAGCTTTCATCCCAAACTGATGGAGTCAGATTCTCTACAGGATAACTTCACTTTCCCCTCACTAAATACACCACCTGCTGCTCCTCCTTTTACAGCAGGTTCTGACCTCCTCACTCATTTGAGTTTCAAATTTGGGCAGCAAAGTCCAACAGTTTCTGTCACGAACGTGCCATAACTGCTAAGTCGTCAGGGAATTTTTAGTGCATGGAGAAGCCCTGTCAATATTCCGTCATTGGTTCTCCTCCACCCTGAGGGGTGGGGATCAGGGATTCACACATACTCATGTGCACTGAGCACTGAGAATCACCAGGGTGGAGAGGTCAGGGAGTAGTAATTGCAGTGACAAATGGAGGTTAGCAAGATGGAGGTGTGAGAAGGAGAAGAAAATAAAGAGGAGGAGGAGGAGGAGAA
>JAFBJS010002065.1:103525-115056 GCA_016785265.1 Paraplagusia blochii | reverse complement strand
GATGAGGACGGGTGGATGGATGGATGGATGGTTAGATAATAAAGACCAATAGCTAAATAGTAGAAGGATGGATGTTGGATGGTTGGAGGAATGGATGAACGGATAGATAAATGATGGACGGGTGGATGTTGTTAGATGGCTGGATGGATCATTGGATGACTGGATAATGAAGAAGGATGGATGGGTGTTTGTTGGTTGGATGGATGATGCATGGTTGGGTAATAAAATGGATGGATGCTAGATTGCTGGATGGATCAGTGGATGGTTGGATACTGAAGGTGGATGGATGGATGGATGGATGGATGGATAGATGTTAGACGGTTGAACAGATCATTGGATGGCAGGATAATGATGACGGATGGACTGATGGTTGGATGCACGGATGGATGGATGAATGATGGATGTTAGATTGTTGGACAGATCATTGGATGATAAGATAATGACGACGGATCGACTGATGGATGAATGTTGGATGGTTGGATAATGAATTCTGATGGATGGTTAGATGTTGGATGTTTGGATCCACTAATGTTCATGAGAGCCATCAAGGCATTTCTTGTATCAGTGTCTTACTTCTCATTTGTCCATTTATTTTCAGTGATTCCCACAGAAGGGAATGTTGAAGCATTGACTTCAGTAAATACACAGTATCAGTATCAGTGGTCAGAACCAACACACACCTCTTATCAGCCGCCCCTTCACCCCGTGGTTCTGGAGCTAATGATTAACTCCAGACTGTAGACGACCGTGTTGGCAGATCACCACGGTGATGACGCTCTGTCCTGAAATTCTCGCTGTGCTGTTGGTGAAACAGGACCGAGGTGTATTTTGAATCGGCTAAATGACTATCCTTGGACTTTCAGAGCCGTAATCACAGCCCGGGAAAAATCTTTAATTACATTCATCAGGTGGAGAACAACAGGGGGAAGGACATTTGACTGGCACTTTCAGTCACCTTCAACACAGGGTGAACTGAATAAACTAAAACATTTATTACTGCAGTTTTTTTTTTGAGATGGTTTGGACATGTTCAGAGGAGGGACATTGGATACATTGGTAGAAAAATTATCCTAGAGATGGAGCTACCAGGTAGGAGACGAAGAGGAGATTGATGGATGCAGTGAGAGAGGACATGGAGGTAGTTGGAGTTGGAGTAGAAGATACAGAGGACAGGGGGAGATGGAAATTGTTGACTTGCTGTGGCAACCCCTAAAAAAGGATCAAGCCGAAAGGAAAAGAAGACATTTTTCTTTCAGTTTTGGGGGCAAATTGTTTGGTATATCGGTAGAAAACTTCTGATTTTGGCAAATTTTATCAAGTCGCATATTAGGTCGTCCAATGAGGACATTAGAGGGACAACACAGACAGGAAGGTCTGAAGAAAAAGCTAGAGAAGACAGATTGAGATGGTTTGGACATGTTCAGAGGAGGGACATTGGTAAAAGAATGATCCTAGAGATGGAGCTACCAGGTAGGAGACAAAGAGGAAATTAATAGATGCATTGAGGGAGGACATGGAGGTAGTTGGAGTAAGAGTTGAGGACACAGAGGACAGGGAAATGGAAAATGTTGACTTGTTGTGGCAAGCCCTAAAAAAGGGACATGCCACGAAGAAAATGTTGTTAAACTAAGGAAGATGGACCAAACATTTGGTCTTCAATGTCCAACTTTTTGGACACATTACGCATGTCATAAAAAAAAAAGAAATAATGTCATATAAGAAATTTTAAAAAAATCAAATTGAGTAAAAACACACGTGTGAAGTAATCGTATTGATTACCTGTAATACCCACTCTTACCACACGACTACAAACCTCGAATACAAACCTAGACTAACTCCACCCGTATGTCCCTGTTTGTCGATGCGTTTGGGTTCATCCTCACTGCACTGCATCAGTTGGAGTTCAACATGAAATATGTATGAAATGGAATCATATATGAAATATTGAATACACACCACACATCATGACTGTCCTCTTCAGAATGTCAAATAATGCAGTGAAGTGTATCGGTGACAAAGTACTTGTGTTAAATACTACTTTTATCATGCAATCCTACACTGCAGTCACGGTAAAAGTAGCACAAATACACCATTGGATCAGTCAGGGGCAGCGGTGGTTTAGTGGTTAAGGAACCAGACCAGGTTCCGGGTTCGAATCCACCAACTGCCAGGTTATAACTGAGGTCACACTGCTACCCGGGGGCTCAAAGCTGTTGGATGTGTAGTGGTGGATCACAACAACAAGGAGTTTCCTTTCCGTCCTTCCATTTTATATGTATTTTCTATCAATTTCTAAATCTTAAAACACAAAATATAAATGTGAACTTTTTCCTTACCACCAGCATGAGCGCTGTTCCCTAAACACTTGATTACTATCATTAGTAATGTCTGTATTTCACACAGCAACTAATGCAAGGTTTAAATAAAACATGCTTGTTCGTTACATTATGTTTAAAAGCTCGAGATGAGCCAAGACATTAGAACACTGCTGTATATTTAAACACACAACATATTTATATTTAATTACGTGGTTAATTGTGGCGACGTCTGAGGCGCAGTCAAGACATTTATAACAACTATAATTTTACTATAACAAGGAAGATACTGCATTTAGAACAATAGATTTTATTTTATTATTTTGGTTTGAAAAAAAACAAATGCTTTAATTAGGTTTTAAAATATAAAATAATTTTTAAGGGAGGAAGATAAGCAAACTTTCTTATGAGATGTTAAAATATATCTCAGGTCTACGATCCAGGTTTGGGCTCCTGAAGACCAGGAAGACCAGTGTTTTGCTGCTAAGTTGACGTGAGTGACTGTGAAGGAACAAAATTGCTCGGTAAATGTGCTGCCACACTGAACGATCCTGTCTGACGGCCCAGTGCTGATCTGTTGAAACTTGCACATCTGTTGTCCCCACATGGTGCAGTTCTGCTGCAGAGGCTTGATCTCAGCTCTGGGAGTCGGAGAACATCAGAGCAACATCAACAGAACTGTAAATGCAAAAATATCACCCCATAATCCCAGTTTTTCTTAGAAGCAACTCATATAACTAACTTATGCTTATGTGCTGGTCAGTATTACAAAGCACTGGCACACAAATTTTCATGCGCCACCTACAGGTTAAACGTTGGTTTTCCTGAAGGGAATTCCCAAAGGAAAAATAAAGCTCTATTTGATATAATCTAATCAGACTTGTATTTTCTTAATATTATTAATAAAAATGCGCCGTCTCCAGGTGTAAACCAGCCACTAGGGGGCACATGCCAGTGTTTTTAGTGCCTGTCCCAAGCCTGGACCCAAGTCCCAAGCCCCGTCCCCTGAAGGGCTTTGGCCAAATCAATGATGTGAGAGCACAAAAAGTTACTGTTTACCTGTTGTGGCAACCACGGAAAAAAGACGAAGAAGGTTAGTCTCCGGGTCTATCAGGCTTTTCATCAGACGAGATGACTGAGAATCTCAAAAAATGAAGAGAAAATGTTGTTCTTAATACAAACAATATGTGTAGTGAATGAATAAGGTAACCGCCAGATGGACTGATCCAACTGCTCGGCCACCTAGTGATGGCATCGGGAAGTGCGCTTGGTCAGCGGCTTACTTGTATCGTATCTCTACATTCCCGTATGTGGAGGAGCTTGAGGTTCCACTGTTTTTTTTTTATTTTTAATACGACATTTTGTACGACATCTGTCTTTAGTCTGTGTGAGCACAGGAAACAGATACAGTTCAACGGCCTCCGAACTCCGATAATGATTATTTAATCCCAACAAACCAAGACAAACATTCAATCAAGTTAAAACATGAAGCATGTCACTCACCGTTTGGCACAAACACATACACACACTTACTCACACACACACACACCCGCCCTTGCATCAACTGCCCAGAGCCACCCTTGGACCAGAACCTGGTGTTTACTCCGTGTTCCCATGTCGGCTTCCAGACCGCAGTGACCTGGGATCAGGGTAACTCTGCCTGACCTGGAGCTGCTGTCGCTGGCTGAGGATCAAGGTCGTCTGAGTTTGCTCAGAACCAGAGCACAGAGACGGAAAAACATGAATCCAGTGAAAGGATGGCAGTGGAGCAGGAAGCTGCAGCACCATTGGACCATAAATGTGTTTCCACGAAGAAACCTACAGTATCCGCTACGACTAATGAAGAACTCAGAACTTTGGAGATATTTATATTCCTCCTCGTGAGAATTTAAATTGCTGTAATTGTTTATTCTCCTATTGTTTTACGCCGGTATTTATATTTTATGAGGTATGGAGCAGCGGAGGTGTTTTAGGGCTTCACTGTAAAACTGATTACCTCCAGCGTGATAAATATCACAAGCGGAAACAGAGTCAGCACTATGCAGTATTTTGCAGTTGTAAGAATTAGAGGATTTGTTTGTATTTCCCATGAGGAAGGTGAAGGTTCGTTAGGCCGTAGCTACAACGTTAACCCTGGTGCTGCACCAAGATTAGCAGCGAAAAAAGTTATTACATGATGCAAAATCTAACTGATATAACTCTAGATATATCCTCAACTCTACATTGGGGAGGCCAAGCAACTGCTACACAGGCGCATGGCCCAACACAGGAAGGCTAACTCCTCAGGTCAGGACTTAGCCGTCTCCCTACCCTTGAAGGCCGTGGTGGGACGTGTGTTTTAACCATAAGCCTTCAGCGACGTCATAGTTTTGTGGCGTCAAATGAACACACCTCATAATAACACTAGGATTTGGCTATCCAGCTAGCAAATCCCCTGGTTCAGAATCATTATGTTGCGAGATCACATTGTCATATCCAATCGCGGGACACGTATGCGTTGCCTTCTACATAGGGCCAGCTAGAAGGCCCTGAGGTCACAATCTCGCAAGATGATTGGTCTGAGCGCTGTAAACTGAGCGGGTTGAGCGTGTGACCAAGACCACTCCGACAATGAGGGTAACAACCCATCAATTCCAACCCAACACTTCACAGGCAACCCCAGCTCCACCCAATAGGAGGGACCACTTTTTCCTCACCCACAGGTTCTGTTACTCCCCACTGCCAAGTAAAAACAGAAGAAGCCTCTTGGATGAGAGGAGAAACGTTTTACACGAAACTGAATGTCCAGTTGTCTAACTGAACTCCAACCTTGACCATGACCTGGATGACTGAGAACCTCGACAAAAGATATCTAGTTGGTGTTTGGGGAAACCTGTTGTAAAACGGTAGATTCCATCACATGGATGTTAGCAAACGCAGGCCAAGACTTGGGAACCACCGACGCCAACAGACTGTAGACACCAGGCTGTTAAACAGCTCTGCAGTGCAAGGTTGTTTACACAGGTTTCTCACCTGACGCGCGGCGGCCTGGTCGTCACAGTGAGGCTTCGCCTCAACCATCAATAAGCAATTATTCTAATGCAATTAAACATGACCCTTCCTCCTCTCCGGGCATCAATACAAATCATTTCCTCTAATCACAGGAAAGTGTTGTGGAGGTTCAGCGGGGGTGGCGCCCCCTGTAATTAAGCCCCCTGCACTCATTTGCTCATGAAAACCACTGAGCAAATAGACCCCTCGCATCCACTCCTAACCTCACGCTTCCTGGGAAGCATCCGGTGTTGTCTCATTATGGGCATCCAGAAAGGAAGGAAAAGGCCAGACATGAGGACACAGTCCAATGGGAGGAGGAAGACGGTCCCTCTCTTCCTCTCTGTCTGACACACAAACATCACTCCAAATAGTAATATATCTTTTACTCCCTTTACCCTAATCACAATTATTATATTTATTAAAATGTGCTGTGAGGCATCATTAGGTTTGCCACAAAAAAGATCCAATTTAACATTATTGGTCTCAAAAATACATAAATTCATTCATTTTAATGTGTTCGTTGTTCGTTGCCGGGTTGCAGGGGCAGCTTGCACCACCCGACTCACTTTGTGGTGAGCCCACGGGAATGTTTTTCTACATTGGTAATGCTTAATGTGCAGAGACATTTAATACGCCTACACTAGGTGGCAGCAAATGGCCATAAACAAAGAGAATCCAGGATGTGGCAGAAGATTCTTTCTTCAATTCCTGTGAGTATATCAATGTTGCTTTTAACCAAACAGGCCGATATTTTAGTGCCATGTTAAAAGTAACAGTAGTATTCAGGTTTAGGTATCAGATCAAAAAGGTGACAGTTGTTAGGTATCAGATCAAAAAGGTGACAGTTGTTTCCTATTTTTATTATCATCAAACTACATCACTAGAAAGGGGTACCATAGTTTTTGGATCAAGCTTCATTCCTGAGTCTGACCACTTAGTTAGGGTGCCCTCTAGCTGTTGTTCCACTAGATTTTCTCACCAAATAACAAACGTGTATGGAAAATGTTCCCTAATCTTTTTTGCGCCACAGACCAGTTAAATGTCTCGTATTTTTTTCACGGACTGGTCGTTGTGGCAGGTAAATACCCCTTATCAAGAATAAATTCCCGGTGTTCTGCAATATTTTCCTACCCATAAAATCTTCCTACCCTTCCTAACTGTGTATGGGCACAGCAAGGATTTCCCAAGTTCACACAGCCTATAATTTTCTGCTACCAGACCAGTATAAAAAGTTAGAATCTTGTATCAATGTATCATTTTGAGTTTATTGTTGTTATCTTCACTGAGAAAGTATTTCCTAATCAAATATAGTTGCTTTATTGACGATGGAATCCTAGCCATTCTATTGGCCAGTTCTTTTGTTGATATGGGTATGGATCAAGTGGACGTCACAGCTAGATGGGGCCAGAAAGAAGTATCATTTCTCTGCGACCCGGCACCAATTCACCCACGGACCAGTACCGGTCCCCAGCCCAGTGGTTGGGAACCACTGTTTCAATATATAAGTCCTACTTACATAACTTATCGAAGATAATAAGGTAACAGATGATACCTATCCCCAATTTTTACAACACAGGTTTTTAAGGTCTGTGAAAGGCAGGGTTGCAAACAAAAATATACATTTTATGGAATCTCCAACAGATACATAGTGAGGAAGAGATAGAACTGAGAGGAGAAAAGTCTGCTGTGCTGCTTCCATTAATTATCCAGACTCTCTGCGTGTGTGAGTGTGTGTTTGTGACTGTGTTTTCTTATATTTGTGTCTGCCATTTCTTTTTATATCTGGATGTTTGCATGAGTGGCCAACGCCCTGCTACAGTATGTGTCAACCAGCAGTGAGTGGGAACAGGCCAGCAACAGGATGTAGCCCACGAGGGACGCGAAAAAAAAAAAAGGGACCAGAGCCCAGGCAGGACTCTTGGGTAACGAGGAACACCTTGTTTGCTCCACAAAAGGGAGAAAAGGAAGTGATGGCTGGTACCCACAGTATTGCAGTAACATCCTGCATGTAGAAAGTCACCGTCACTGCTTTGTTGACCATGTCACGACAACCTCGCACTGTTGTGATATTTGAGCCAGAGAACAGGAAGAAGATGAAGATGAATTCAAGAAAAAGTGTAACATAAAGTCCTTCTAATAAATGTTTTTTTCCCAGAAAAAAGTGATCAATACTGCTAACAAACGTGTAGTACATCATACCATGAGTACAGTATGTCATAGGAAATAACGTTAATTGCATTGATATGTTTGCGATGATTAGTTTAAAATGTTTTCCTACATATTTCCCACAATAATATTTCATTTAAAGTAAGTTTGACGAGTTGGCAGCGGTGGCCTAGTGGTTAAGGAAGCAGACTTAGGTCTGAAAGGCTTAAGGTTCGAATCCACCAGTTGCCAGGTTGCCACTGAGGTGCTCTGAGCATAGCACCATCCAAACACACATAAGTTCAAGTGGCCTAACCTCCCACAGGAAGGCTTACAATATGGTACAGTGTGATTTGGGTGGCAGTTGTGGAGACTACTGTCCCTGAAGATGAATGAATGAATGAAAGTTCTGTCTATCAAACCTCAGGACTTGCTGAAACCAGATAAAAACTGGGTTTATGACAGAAAGACGCACACAATCACCATAGCAAAACCTGTCTTGTGGGTTAAGAAAAGTGATCGTAGGTTTAGGGTTAGGGTAAGGGTCTTACCCTAACAATACCTTTAGGGTAAGACTGGGTACCCTAACCCTAACCCTTACAAAAGGTAAGTGGACTATTCCCCGGGATCAAGAAAAAGTCTTCCACTTTTAACATTTACATGTCAACACCCTTCAACTCTTTGATAAAGCTGTGGTAAAACAAAAGACTTAAAACTCCCCATATGAACATAATCCTTGATGATGGTGTGCTAAGGTTTCCGAGGTCTCTTACTGAGATGAGTCACATGTCGGCGGTTTGCCCAGCCTTCATTATTTGTTTTCCGTCGCGTAGCGTGTTTCTGCGTGCCCTCGGTCGGGGCGAACTTCCATTTGTCATCAGCGGGAATCTTCAATTCCTGCTTCATCCTTGAACAAGAGCTTATTTGATATTGATAGCCACCTCTGGCTAAACAGACAAAGACGTTGATCCATCACCTTCCCCTGTTGAAGTGGAGACCTTGAGTGGCAACACAACAGCAACTTTGTCAGCGTTTGATGAACCGCACAAGAACTCTGACAACAAATGGGTCAATAGCTGCTGTAAAACTATCACGTCTCTTTTGGGAAACACACACACACACACATACACACACACACTCTCAGCTCACGAGTGGCTCGTGCAGCCATTGTTTCTGGGCCTGTCAAGGTCACAGCTCACATTTTATAATTTAAAATCCCAGAACTTGGTTTTATTCTTTGAGCCTTGGAGATAAAGAGATCAGCACAGCGGGGCCACCGTACTTCAGCGCACCACACACGGTGGACTCATTATTCTAATTCTGTGTCAAGCTGCGATTGGCAGCTGGTCTCAACCAAAGGCTAATGTGTCCATGTTCCATAGATGGAGCTGTGCATTGAAATCAAACTACATGAAGGGATTCAAAGCACGTTGGCTAAGGGTGTTCAAACTCTACCAGAGTTGATAACTTTCCCACTCCCCAACCCCACTAATTTTCCTACGCTTTACCCTTATGGGGATGCAAGGCGGCAGTCTCCCTGAATGCCACCCAAATCACACTGTGCCGTACCGGTGCCTCATGAACCTTCCTTGCATATGGCAGTCGACTGGAAGGTGCCAACAACCCCAACTGGGATTGGACCTTATCCAGGAGTTAAACCCTGCAGTTTCACACCAATGACTGAGACATTGACTCTGGGCCAAACTGCCACTCTATCCAGAGCCTCAGTTCACAGAATCTGGGCCGACTGAAACACAACAATCAACCATTTTCATCCACTTGGGGCAGCAGTTGCCACCGCTGCCACCCAAATGACATTGCGGCCATACCATAACTTCCCACGGGTGGTGAGCCCACTGCAAGCCAAGGATTTGAACTTGCCCAGGAGTTGCACCAGGGAGTTTTACACCAAAGACAAATACATAACCTCTGGGCCCCACAAAAGCCAAGAAACGGACAAAATGTATTTTCATCGATTTTTGTTGAAAAGGGGTTGAGATCAGTGATTAAATGAAACAGAAACAGTGGACTATATTTTGATTCAAAAGCAGTTCCTCTGCCCACCACTAAGCAGTGGGCAAGTACTTCACAATTAGGTTCCAACTAGTCCAGTATTTCTTGGTTTGTTTCACATCAGAAGGGTCAGTATGTTTGGAACCTCTGAAAAATCAAGGCCCAATGACGTTATGGCTACGTCTAATAAACAGACCAGAACAAAGAGATTCTCTTTCCGAGATGCGATTCAATGAGGGATGTCTGATATTAACTTATATCCAATTTTCCCGATATTGTCCGAAAACTTAATTCACGATTTCCGACATCAACCGATACACACAGTTTTTTGCCCCATAAAACCCCAGACCTCATGTTGATTGGAAGTTTGAGTAACAATAAAAATACATTAGGCCAAGGTTTTCTCCTTGTACCTGCTCGGCATCAGGACAACTCCAGTTTTCTGAACACAACTGATGAAAAATCCCGAAGAAATTTCACCAGTCACACAAAAACATTCTCTCTGTGTCTTTTATTCTGCTGACAGCCTCCAACAGACGAGCCCGTCTTTTTAATGCGGGGACGTTGCTAAATGGCAAGCCATTTGTCAAAATCGCCTTTTTTCATATTGCTATTACTCAGACTCATTATTCTCCAATTAACTCCTATACTTTTGACATTTGCGCAGCCAATCCCTAACTTTGGAAATGGCTGTTAACACATGATGAGGTTCATAAACCAGGACGTGACGGGACGAAGCTTATGGCATATATTTATATATATACATATATTTGATATATATATGTTTATAGATACTATCAATGTTTATCTATTCACGTATTGCATATATTTGCAGACTATAATTTGACAGCATCAAGGTCTGAGGTCTGAGGTCTGAAGAACAGACGAGCCCTCAGGTTAAATATTCAGACACACACACAGACAAAAGTATTTGTCGTTGAATCCCAACGGATCCGAACACATCAGGATGAAAAGATTCCATCTGACATTTTCTCTTTTTCTCATTGTACTACAGACAAAAGGGACGTTTTCTTAAATTCCCAGGACAGGATTAAATGGAATTATACCAGATTCCGCTTCGAAATACGGGAGGACTTGTGGCGTCCCTGCGTGGCTGAACTACTTAGTCATTCCTCACTCTTCCTTCCCGAGTCAAAGATCACGGAATACTTTGAGAAATTGATGCTGATACGTCGCCTGAGAAACTGAGAGAATAAAGAAGTGACACCAAGCTGTCGCAGCCTTCCCGTGACTTTTATAGTATTATACTCTCTGTATTGTGTACTGTGTTGTATCAGTTAAAAGAGAACAGGGTGTGTGACGACACACACACACACACACAGGAACGTTGTGTTTGTAATTAATGACTATTTTGCTTCCGTGTGCGGAACAGTAACCTCGCTGTTTCCCTGTTATTTGTTAAATCCTTGGCCCAGATGTGTTTGTTAAATCTGTTTCTTCATTATTTCTGTGTACTCCCTGGACATGGACTCATCATTAACAGAGCTGATGTTATTGTCTCCATCCGAGGACGTGGACTTTTCAACTTATGGAGTAGCTGCAGTGTTCTTGACTCTGGAGGAGAAGATGATTTAAGAAGGCAGACCGGCTTTTGGAAGAACAATATGTTGGCTTGATAGACGTGCAGATCTAACAGTAGCGTAAACATCGCACCACAGAGTCTCTGGGGGACGTTAGGGGGGGAGACAGAGTGAAAACAAGTTTCCCCCCTCCATCTCTTTCCTCCTATGTCACACAAACCAAAGGAATGTGTATCGTTTAATTAGTCTGGAGAATTCCACTGAGGAAAAGATGTTGTTGACTGGTTCGATGCATAGTTTTATTCATATTTTTATTTAATGTATTCACTGTTGCCTCCTTGACACCACAATAAGTGTTGATCTGCTGATGAATGAAATTAAAATAGATAGATAGATAGATAGATAGATAGATAGATAGATAGATAGGTGTGTAGATAGGTAGGTGGGTGGGTAAATAGATAGATAGATAGATAGATAGATAGAT
>JAFBJS010002065.1:93027-103055 GCA_016785265.1 Paraplagusia blochii | reverse complement strand
ATAGATAGATAGATAGATAGATAGATAGATAGATAGATAGATAGATAGATAGATAGATAGATAGATAGATAGATAGATAGATAGATAGATAGATAGATAGAAAGATAGGTAGGTGGGTGGGTAAATAGATAGATAGATAGATAGATAGATAGATAGGTGGGCATACACTAACCTACCTACCTATCTATCTAACTACCTAACTATCTATCTATCAATAGAAAGTTTATGTGAGAGACCAGTCGCTTGTGAGCCACGTCTTGGAGACCCCTGAAAATAAATGTTCTAAGAAATAAGTAGCTCTAAGCCAACTTTATTTTACTAAATCGAAAAAAGGTTGGTGATTCCTGTCCTACAGTTTGTCAGTGTCAAACGCCGACATTTCAGGTTGCGTTTACGCCCTCTAGCGGCCCGTACAGGCATCGCAGCAGCCTGACGGTGAGGTTTCAGTGCGCAGCTTTTTTTTTTTTTTTCCTCCTCTTTGAAGCTCGCCTCTCATGTCACTACTGTTACTCATATGTGCAGCCAATCTCTTCCTCATGACGCCACCTAGGCTGTACTCAGGGGGCTCCGATCTTTATATTTAACCCACCCAGCCCTGGATGAACACTTGGACTGGAGACAAGAGCGTGTACGAGGGGACAACATTGACAAACAGGAAGGATCTCTGCACCTGCTGCCAGTTCCTCTCTGTGACTTCAGCGGAGGCTCAGACAACACCACCAGCAGCAGCAGCACCACCACCACCACCACCAGGAGCAGCAGCAGCCGCCGCGGGACAGAATCCAAGCATCTCCACCCAGGATCACCTGTTATTTTTGATGGATTTCTCCCGTTGTTTTTCCTTTCTATCACCCGACTCTTGCATCTTTCACCCAGGAAGACTGTGATTCGGTGAACTAGACCGTGTCTTTCCGTCTTGAGACTTTTTTCCCCACATCGTCACGATTGGCATTTCTTTTATTCTAAGAGGTAAAAGCGGAATTCGTTGAACCAGGATTTTTTTCCCGTTTTTTTTTGCGCCAAACGCCCTTGGGTGATGCTTCCCTGCGCACTTCTGTCACTATTGTTTTAATGACAATGACATGAATTAGAAGCACTTGAGATTTCACTTTCTGCCCGTAAAGTGTCCCTCGCTTCAAATGCGCGTGTCCGCTCACCTGTCTGGACAAAACCTGGACCAGTGTCCACGTTAAGATAACATCGAGTCCGCGATGGAGTCATTAACGTAGGAGCGGCGGTGCGGTCTACAGGGAGCGATCGCGGCGAACCGGCTTTGTCATCCAGCATCCGCCTCGACATCCATGTCCTCGCCGTGAGGAGTGTGTTTGCGCTTCAAGCTTCCGTGTAAAAAGACATTAAGATGATTTTGTTCCGCAAATTCCGAGTGTTGATACTGATGGTGTTCCTGGTGGCCTGCACCATGCACATCATGATAGACTTGTTACCCAAATTGGAGAAGCGTGCGGCGGGAGCGGACAGCGGGGACGGCGGCTGCCAGTGCGCACATCACCCCGGCGCCGAGGCGCAGGGCTGGGGGAAGCAGCGCGGTAAGTCGACAGCGGAAGCCGGCTGGCCTAATAAACACACGCTGAGGATCCTGCAGGATTTCAGCAACGAGCCCAACTCCAACCTCACGTCGCACTCCCTGGAGAAGATCACGGCGGCAGGGGGGGACAGGCGGATGAGACCGTCGGGGAAGGCGGAGGACCACAAGCCGCTCTTGGGAGACCCGAGCGGGGTCCGTGACCACGGGGTCTCCAGACTGGTGGCTCTGTTCGGGCATCCTTTGTACAAGGTTGCCCTTCCTGTTCTCGCAGACGGAGACACGTTGTTTAACGTCAACACTGACATCCGCTTGTATCCAAAGGCAACAGGGAATCAAGAATGGTGAGAATATAGGAGCAAACTTATGTCCATCCATCCATTCATCAGTTTCTTCTTTGTCTAACGTAATGACCCACTCAGGTGATGTAACCTAATCTTTTGTAACGCAGAAAATCCTGCAGAATTATCTTTAATTATTGTTACTGCCCACAACCTGGCATCATACTCCCTTAGCTTAAACAAAACCATTTGGAAACAACCAGAAAAGAACCACTGAGACCATACATTGCTTAAAGACATTTGAACAAACTCTGTCCCTTCCAGGCACAACGAGGACGGCAACGCAGAGGAGGACCTGCCCCCAACAGGAGAGGCGACGGCCGAGTCCTACCCCAACTGGCTGCGTTTCCACATTGGGATCAACCGCTACGAGCTCTACGGCCGACACAACCCAGTGCTGGACGCTCTACTCAGAGACCTGGTGACACAGAGGATTACCAGCGTGGGTGAGTCAGTCGTAGGGAGGGTTGGGTGTCTTTGTGTACTGTAGTCGCAGGTCGATATTGATTGGTCGCCTGCCTGAACCTGACCTCTGGGGAAATTTTTGGTTTTCTCTTTGTCTCATTTATCACTGGTGCTCTATGTTGTCCAATATATAAGTACTGATACATTGATGCTCCTCTTGGAGGCTGTACACCCCCAAATATTTTGGGACGAAACTTAAATTGTCACTACGTTGTTATATATCCTATCCTGCTTCTTGCCCTTAAGATGTAGGCAGTGTTTTACTATGGTTACTCTATTGCCACCTACTGGTTTAACTCTCCACTGGTTGACACAAAAATGATTACTTCAAGTGCATCTGGGCAGAGTAGGTTGACCATCACCCTTCATGCAAGAGGCTTCTTCAGTTTTAACTGCGCTTTACTGTGGTTACTCTATTGCCACCTAGTGGTTAGACTCTTCACTGATTGAACTAACATGGTAACTTCAAGAGTAACTGGGCAGAGTAGGTTTCTTAAAGATCATCACCTCTCATCCAAGAGCATTCTTCAATTTTAACTGTGCTTTACTACGGTTACTCTATTGCCACCTACTGGTTGGACTTCTCCACTGATTGACCCAACCATGGTTACTTCAAGGGCAACTGGAGGGTAGTAGGTTTCTTGAACACCTCTCATCCAAGGACCTCTAAGTTACTACAGCACTGAAGACACCTCTTGAATGAGAGATAAAATAGTAGGTCTTCTAAAAACCTACTATGTCCAGTTGTCCTTGAAGTAACCATTTTTTCCATTAGATGACCTGGATGACTGGATCATCCACTGGTTAACATTTCCATGCGCTCTAGTCAGTCACCTAATCTCTAACCTGCAAATTACCATCCATGCATTTGAACACATCACCATATTATCAATGAAAGCCATTAGAAACATCAGATTTGATTCTTTTTTGGTCCAGAAATGTCAGAATCCATGTCTTTTCTTTTTAATAAATTGTTGCTACCAATTCGTATTGTTGTTTATATACAATATATATTTGGTTTCTATTATTTATTTCCTCGAAAAGCTTGATCTGAGTCCAAACAATGCATTGTACAGTCAGTCCATTCTAACAGCATTCAGAGAAAAGACGCAGAATTGGACAGAAAGAATAATTTCCCTTTTCTCCTTCGTTCACAAACATCCTGCGAGACTTTCTTTCAACCACACTGGTCTGAAACCAGCCATGAAATTAGAACAATTTTCATTCAAAAATATCTGCATCAGGGCATTAAGTCATTATACACTAAACTACAACTGCAGTTAGAATTTAAAATCAAAGTGAATGAGCGGCGAATTACAGTAAATGTCCCTTCTCGCTGCTTTATCTCACCACTATCAAAGCTCAGGGAACCAAACCCTCTCCCCCACACCCCCAGTCTCCCGTCTCCGTCAGAGTGCTGCACAGTAATATCTGGCTGTTTATAGTAATTTCATATTTGTTTTTATCCACATCCCAGACTGCACTTTAGTAGATTTGTTTTGGTCCCCTCTGTTCATAATACATAACCCATCAATCTCTGCCCAGACACACCTATAAAAACACCGTCTGCCTGCAGACAGGGAAACTCAGTGCAGTGTGTGCTTTGTGTTCGCCCGTGCACCTGAAAGTAGGTATTACAGCCTTTGTGGCAGGTAATTGGTATATACACTCAGCACTTATCTGTCTCACTGAAATTACAAAGCACGGACAGCAATGGAAAGTTTTCTTCGTTTTTTTTTTTATTATTATTATTATTATTATTATTCTCACCCCCTCAGCATTTTCTCTGCAGTGGCGTCCCTCCCCTCCCTTAACGTACTCCCCTGCGTCCGTCCCCGTGCTGGGGCAGACTCCGGCCTTTTGTTCAGTCCTCAGCTGGACCCATAAATCATAAGCACAGTCCTGTGAGGTGGCATCAATGAGAGCAGAATGGATTTATCATCGTGGAGAGAGGGGGACGTGGAGCTTTGTGACAGGAGCCGAGGAGGAGACAGGAGCATTGATTCCTTGGTGGATGCTCAGAGGAACTCGGGCGAGATATGGATGGGTAGACGGGGAGGAAACACATACGTTTGCTCAGAGATGCTAGAACACGATTATCTTTACAGAAACCCTAAAGATTTATCCGTTCGGTTTGTGTTTCGGCTGCCTGAAGGAATCCAAAAATATATAAATATATATCATGTGTGGTTTCTACAGTGGTTTGGTTTTAATAGTTTATGGATTAGAAAGTAAATATTACAAAGGCGCAGAGTCGGGCAGTGAATTGAGGGCAGGCCCAGAAGAAGTGTGGCTTATGTGGTCAAGGTCACGGCATTAAAATGTATTTATGTGGTTTGTGATCTCTCTGAGGTTTGAGGATTGATGTACGGCCCGTGGGTTGATTACTCCAGGGCCGTTGTCTTCTTGACCTGGCTTTATGAAATCTGCCTCATGTCAAGATGTAATACTTTCAGTTTATTCTTTGTCTTAAACTTGGATTTTGCTCTCAATCCGTTCTATAGCACAAAAAAAATCACTGCAGGGCTCGGTACCAAGTACAATTATTAGGAAAGGCTGCAAAGTGTGGGAAAAATATATCATTTGCTAATGTTTTTAACCCAACAGTATACGTTCTTTAGGTCAGTGTTCCCCTTTTTTGCTAACTTTTTTCGCACCATGGACCGGTCATTATGTCGTGGCAGATAAATACCCCTTAATAAAATTAAATTTCCAGTGTTCTGAAATATTTTCCTACCTATAAAATCTTCCTACCAATTAACTGTGCATGGGCACAAGAAGGATTTCTCAAGTGCACACAGCCTATAATTTTCTCCTACCAGACCAGTATACGAGGTGTCCCCCAACCTTTTTACGCCACGGACAGGTTAAATGTCTCGTACTATTTTCACGGACCAGTTGTTAAGTTGTGGCAGATAAATACCCCTCATTAAAAGTAAGACCGCTGTTTCCGGTGTACTGAAATATTTTCCTACCAATAAAATCTTCCTACCCAAAATAACTGTGCATGCACAAAAGGGTTCCCCAAGTGCACGCTGCCTATAATTTTCTGCTACCAGACCAGAATACGAGGTTTGAATCTTGTATCGATGACTTTATTGTTGTTGTCTTCACTGAGAAAATATTTCCTAATCAAATATAGTTGCATTATTGATGATGGAATCCTAGCAATTCTATTGGTCAGTTCTTTTGTTGATATGGGTATGGATCAAGTGGAAGTAATAGACCAATGAGGCCAAAAGGAAACTTTATTTCTCTGCAGCCCGCCACCAATTCACCCTCAGACCGGTGCCAGTCCCCGGCCCATTGGTTGGGAACCACTGGTCTAGGGTCCTGGCTTTGATTCCCACTGGTTTCCCTTCAAGGGTTAGGGCTGTTTTTCGCTCTCGATCAAGGTTTTATGAGTCGGACTAACCTCCCTGTGCTCCTGTGGTCTGCTGCTGAAGCCTTACTGCTGAACCACAGGATTCAAACTGTAGTCCTCAAACCACTAGGCCACAACTTCAACACAAACTATACGTTTGGCTGATTAATAATGGTTTTCATGCATCACCAACTTCCTGGAAAACTGTTGTAAAACAGATTCAACCCAGTCAAACACTGTGGATGGAAGATTCCAGACTTTTCAACTGAGTCAGGTTTTCTGAGGAAGTCGTGATGAAGACCAACCAAAAAGAGGAAGACACTGATTAACGTAGAAACGTGAAAAATAGAGTAAATGTAAGTGAGTTGGGTCGACTATGGGGTTTACATTGACATTGGGGTTAAGTAGAATTACTGTGAAATGTAGTGAGGCTAATGCTCTGTAATAAATGGACAAATCCTGTCCCTTATGAAGGAATCAAATAGTTAAGAGTGGTCTTAAGACTGATGAAGACCCTCAGTCTCTAGATCTTTATTTCTGTCGGTCACATTCTCTGTCTCAGTTTGTTTCTCTCTTTGTCTGTCCCTGTCTCAGCTTGTCTTGGTCTTTTTCTCTGCCTCTGTCTCAGTCTGTCTCAGACTATGTCTCTGTATCAGTCCTCATCTCTGGCTCAGTCTGTCTCAATCTCAGTTCCTGTCTCAATGTCTATCTCAGTCATTTTCTCTGACTATGTCGCGGTCATCGTCTCTGTCTCAGTCTGTCTTGGTCTCTTTCTCTGTGTCTGCCCCAGTCTCAGTCTATGTCCTGGTCTTGTCTCTTCCTCAGTCTTTGTTTCTGTCTCACTCTGTCTTGGTCTCACTCTCTATCTCAGCTCCTGTCTCTATTTCCATCTTCATCTCCATCTCTTTTCTGTGTCTCTATCTCTGTGGCATTCTGTCTCAGTCTATGTCTCTTTCTTAAAGCCTGTCTCTGTGCCCTGTCTTAGTTTCTGTCTCTGTCCCTGTCTCCATTTATTTCTCAGTCCTTGTGTCCATCTCAGTCTCAGTACCATTCTCAGACAGCAGAGTCTCTGTCCAGGTTTGTGTCAATGTCTCTATGTCTATGTCAACAGACCTCATCTCTGTCTCTGTTTTAGTTTCTGTCTCAGTCTCAGTCCAAATCTCTTTCTCTGTCCCTTTTTCTGTCTCGGTTCTCGTTTCAGTCTCTGTCTCGTCCTCTGTCTTGTGTCTCCTGCGTGTATGAGATCAGTTTGTGGAGGTGAGAAGGGAAGTGTTTATCATGCACAAACAATCACCGACAATGTGTTCAAGACGTGCAGCGCTCAGCGAGAAACATCTGGTGGGAATCAGGTTTGTTCTGGTCCATGTGCAGGATGAGAACACACAGCTGGGGGCAGATCATTTTTGGTTGTTTTTCTTTTTGGGGAAATAATCTCACACAACCTTTATGGCGAAAGACAATTTTCATCAGGGACACCTTCACAGCAGCAAGGTCAGCGTCTCACTTTCACATTCAAACAATGGTCTTTGGAAGCTGAGCTTTTTATCTCCTTCCAGTGAGTCTGTGTGAGTGTGTGTGTGTGTGTGTGTCCAGTCATGCAGCACTGACATGAGCTGCACATGTGTCCATGAATACAGTATCTGTCTCTCTACATGGTGCTGGGACAGACAGGTCTCCTGTTCATGGTTCCCCTGGCTTTTTTTAACGTGGATTCCACGTCCAGTAGAGGACACTGACTGAGCTGCTGCTCCCACAATGTGGTTGCACTTAGACCTCACTGTACTTTGATGGACATGTCTTCATCGAGACAGATGTGAATTTGCACATGCATTGAATAAAGTTCAGCTCCGTCATGTTCTCCACATTTGAGAACAACTGCATCATAGGAGACGGAAGTCTTGGGTCGAGTTGATGGAGGTTTCTAGGCAACTGTCTGTTGAGGACCATCAAGATCCATATACTACCTTATAAGCAGTCTTTGTATCATAAAATGGACATTTTCTGTCTCATGTCTCAATCTATTCAGTTTGTTTTTTGCTACTTTTCTCAACTCATTTCTTCTCTTCTCATTTACACCTTGATTGAACAATGGCGTCTTAATTGCTCAGCAGATGTGACGCCTTCATTATGCTTTTATATGGAATCACTTTGACCAGATTGGTTAATGAGACACCAGCTGTGCAAAAGTGCAGGTGCATTGTTTTACATTTACTGAGTATGAACACACAGGCGGGGGATATATTTACCAAAGAATATTACAAAATCAGTGGCGCCTCAGCTTAGAGGTAATGTCTCTGTGGTGAGTTTGGAACTCTAGGGTTCACCTGCCTGGGTAAGACTGCATCCCGGCCAACAGCAGGACGGGTCAGGAGGGGCTGGTGCAGTACGGAGGGATTTGGGTGGGGGTAGTGGGCGGGACCCCAATGACATAATCACAGTTCAACTTGTTTGGGGAGAGGGACGGCTGAGAGTCTCAGCTTAGACTGATGCTGCTGCCATCAAGTAACTACTATAGATGGATGGATGGATGGATGGATGGATGGACAGATGGATGGATGGATGGAATCATGGATTGATGAATGGACACAAATAGATGGATGAATGGGCGGAAGGACAGATGGGTGGATGGATGAATGGAAAGACGGACAAATGGATGGACGGATGGATGGATGGTTGGATGGATGTAAGGACAAACGGGTGGGCAGATAGATCGATGGATAATTGGATGGATGAATGGACGGATGGATGGATGAATGGACAGATGGATAGACGGATGGATGGACGGACGGATGGTTGGATGGATGGATGGATGGATGGAAGGACAAATGGGCAGGCAGATAGATCGATGGATAATTGGACGGTTGGATGGACAGATGGAGGGGCAGATAGATGGATGGATGAATGGGCGGATGGATGAATGGATGGACAGATAGATGGATGGGCAGATAGATGGATGGATGAATGGACGGATGGATGGAGGGTTGGATCGAGGGATGGATGGATGAATAATTGGATGGATGGATGGATGGACAGAAAGATAGATGGAAGAATGGAAGGATGGTCAGACACGTGGGTGGATGAATGGACAAATGGATGGGCAGATACATGGATGGATAATTGGACAGATAGATGGATGGATAATTGGACAGATGGGTGGACAGATAGATGTCAGTTGGCTGCTGGTTGGTTGAACAGCCAGTTGTGGAACCATATGACACATATGCTATGGAAGAACATGATCTTATCTCCAACAAGACACTGGTTCATCAACATAAGAACCAATGGTTTTGGAAAACACACCATGATGTGTTGATGGTACAAACTAGATTCTGTTTCTTCAGACGTTTCCTAATGGAGACAACTTCTCATCTTCCATTTGAAAACAAAAATGTGAAGCTGCAGAAGCACTGAGTAACAGACCAGAATTTAATCGCTGTAAATCAATACAAATCTATTCACTGTGATTATTTTCCCTGTGATGAGTCATTCTTCTCTATCCATTTGGAAGCTATTTATGCTGAGAAGATCATCCACGGAGTGCAGAGATCAGTGCAGAGCTTCATGGAAATAAGAATGTTCCAAAGTATCATCACCAGACTTGGTTTCTTTGCACTTTTCACCCTCACACTCCCAGAGAACAGATCAACCCTTTCACATCTTACCCAGCATCCATCTGTGTTTTGCACATGTACCTCCAGTCCAGAAGATGATCTAATGTTCCTATTGTTCTTCTCTGCAGCCATGAAATCAGGAGGAACCCAGCTGAAACTCATCATGACTTTTGAGAACTACGGACAAGCGCTCTTCAAACCCATGAAGTAAGTAGCTCCATCCTGACTGCACGAATGAGGTCCTGGACATTAGACTGAGTACGACTTCTCAGAATTGATCGGATTTATAAGAACAATGTTTTTGGATTTATGCATCGTCAAAAGTTTGCTACATTTGCTCTGATCTTCTCGCTTTGGAAGAGAGGAGAAGAATGGAGTATAATCAAGATGGAACTGGAGAAATCAGTCAGGAGCTATTTGTGATAGTAGAGAGTCAGTTAAGGTGAAGGTAAAGTCTTACAGGACAGTTGTGGGACCAGACATGATGGATGGATTAGAGGCACTGGGAATAGGTAGAAGACAGGAGACACAGCTGGAGGTGGAGGAGTTAAAGATGCTGAGATTCTCTTTAGGAGAGACAAGGATGGACAGGATCAGGAATGAGGTTATTAGAGGGACACAGACAGGAAGGTTTGGAGAAAAAGCTGGAGAAGACAGATTGAGATGGTTTGGACATGTTCAGAGGAGGGACAGTGGATACATTG
>JAFBJS010002065.1:78153-92987 GCA_016785265.1 Paraplagusia blochii | reverse complement strand
ATGGAGCTACCAGGTAGGAGACAAAGAGGAGATTGATGGATGCAGTGAGGGAGGACATGGAGGTAGTTGGAGTCAGAGGAGAAGATACCGAGGACAGGGGGAGATGGAAAAATGTCACTCGCTACAGTGGATACATTGGTAGAAGATATAGAGATGGAGCTACCAGGTAAGAGACAAAGGGGAGATTGATGGATGCAGTGAGAGAGGACATGGAGGTAGTTGGAGTGAGATGGAAATTGTTGACTCCCTGTGGCAACCCCTGAGAAAAGGGACAAGCCGGAAAAAAGAAGCTCTGATCTTCTCACTCGGAAATAATGTATGTGTCAAGCAGTCCGGACCGCGGCCCTTCAAAATTCAGACCAAAAACCCCTGCTGCATCCCTCAGCTTTGTTCACACACACGTACACACAGCCTCCCGTTGCTCCACGTGATCTTTTTCCTGATGGGGAATCATCCGTCTGCTTTTTAATTAACATCAACAGTCTTATGTGTTAGTTAAAATGAGCCCTGAGCCTCCGTGAAGACGTCTGTGGGGAGGAGTATCTGCTGACAAAGGTGCATTGTGCTTGAAAAAGAAATAACCTCCGTCTGGACCGAGGGTTCGGTCTCGCTCTCGGTGGACTCCCTTGCCAATAAGGATAAACGCTTTCCAGGCCAACTAGCTTGCAATCGTAAGTAATTGCTCAGGAACCTGATATGACGGCTATGAAATTCATACTTTGTTTCCATCTAAGAGCCTCAGAGGGAACTATTAGATCCTCAGACAAAGGGAAAGCAGCTGCGACAAAGAGACGGTGTCTTTGTGTGCGAGGGACAGAGAGCGAGCGAGCGTCAGATCAACATCAGCCGCTCAGAAATAGCCTCTGTGTATTATTTTACTCAAATGAACCAAGACCGCGGCCGAAGCAGCTGAAACTCGTGGTCGATTTTAGTTCAACATAAAACCTAAAAATAAAAGGTAAAGTGTTTGTCAGTGTCAGGGTTTGATTTATGAAGAGACTGGAAAGTTTATTCAAGGTTCTTCCAACCCTGGTGTTGGTGTCTGTACATCCTTTATTGCCAGAATGAAGAATAATCCAACCTTTACTGTGAAAGGGAGCCAACGTACCAGTATGAAAGAGTCATTTCTCTTTGTCCTGACCAAACTTTACAACGTAGGGTCAAACCGTGGCAGCGCACTGGGACATAAGTTGGAAAAATTAAAAAACACAGTCTCTTCCGTTCATGAGTATTTGCTAACCTTTGCCGATATACGATTTTTCCGATATACAGTATGTCCCAAACACTCTCTTTGTGATTCCGATTGATACATGCAGCCATTTCTCCCGAAAACTAAGGTAAACGTCTCAGGACCCTAGGTGCGGTTTCAGCAAATTTGACAAAATCCAGACATTTTGTTATCAGATTTAGATTTTCAGAGGAAAAAATTACATAGTTCAGAGGAACCCCAGGCAACCCCAGAGTTTGGACATTGTTTGGACATGGTCCTAGAGATGGGGCTACCAGGTAGGAGACAAAGAGGAGATTGATGGATGCAGTGAGGGAGGAAATGGAGGAAGTTGGTGTTAAAGTTGAGGAAAGAGAGGACAGGGTGAGATGGGAAATGTTGACTCACTGTGGCAACGTATGAGTTTGGACATGTTCAGAGGAGGGACAGTGGTGATATTGGTAGAAGAATGATCCTAGAGATGGAGCTACCAGGTAGGAGACAAAGAGGAGATTGATGGATGCAGTGAGGGAGGACATGGAGGAAGTTGGAGTTAATGTTGAGGACACAGAGGACAGGGTGAGATGCAAGATGTTGACTTGCTGTGGCAATCCCTGGCAAAAGGGACGAGCAGAAAGGAAAAAAAATATTATTTGCATGGTTCTTATGAATTAGTCATGATTAATTGCAATCATAATTAATGATACATCTCACTGCAGTGAGTGGACACACTGAAGATCAAAGATACAGTGTGTGTGTCTTCATATATAAATAAATCAGTGCACACTGGTTGAAATCTACACGGTTACTAACTCCTGGTACAGAGTGGACGGGGTTTAAACCAGTCGTTACCCGTTACCATCACATGGTGTTTTGACAGTAATTACAGCTTCTGAATTATACACTCCAGATTCCTTCAGCTTTTTATTCAGCCTGTCATATTTTATCCAAACCTCCAGCTTTGCCTGTCACCAACATTTCTCTTCAGTATTTACAACTTCACGTGCCAAAACTTTCAACAGCCAGAAAAAAAAAATCTTCTCAGTCAAAAGCTATACTGTAGAAAATGAACCAGGCGGTACGACTGAAATATTTGGCCAACTCTCGTGTGCTACGTGACGAGTTTTTTCGTCCTCAAATATTCTAGGAGTTGTCGTGTTACATGTTGCCAAAACATGCACACAGACAGAGAATTGTCCTGGCACTTACATGTAGTTATTTTGGAAATGTCTGTGAGGACCAGGTGCCAAAATGGACCAGCGGTCATGGTTCAGTTCTGCAGACACGCAGGAATTACAGCAAGCGAGTGAAACAAAAATGGAATGTTCCGAGACAAAGAGGAGATTGATGGATCCAGTGAGGGAGGACATGGAGGTAGTTGGAGTTAAAGTTGAGGACACAGAGGACAGGGTGAGATGCAAGAAGTTGACTTGCTGTGGCAAGTCCCTGGCAAAAGGGACGAGCCGAAAGGAAAAAAAAATATTATTTGTATGGTTCTTATGAATTAGTCATGATTAATTGCAATTATAATTAATGATACATCTCACTGCAGTGAGTGGACACAGGGACGATCAAAGATACAGTGTGTGTGTCTTCATATATAAATAAATCAGTGCACACTGGTTGAAATCTACACGGTTACTAACTCCTGGTACAGAGTGGACGGGGTTTAAATCAGTCGTTACCCGTTACCATCACATGGTGTTTTGACAGTAATTACAGCTTCTGAATTATACACTGCAGATTCCTTCAGCTTTTTATTCAGCCTGTCATATTTTATCCAAACCTCCAGCTTTGCCTGTCACCAACATTTCTCTTCAGTATTTACAACTTCACGTGCCAAAATTTTCAACAGCCAGAAAAAAAAAATCTTCTCAGTCAAAAGCCATACTGTAGAAAATGAACCAGGTGGTACGACTGAAATATTTGGCCAACTCTCGTGTGCTACGTGACGAGTTTTTTCGTCCTCAAATATTCTAGGAGTTGTCGTGTTACATGTTGCCAAAACATGCACACAGACAGAGAATTGTCCTGGCACTTACATGTAGTTATTTTGGAAATGTCTGTGAGGACCAGGTGCCAAAATGGACCAGCGGTCATGGTTCAGTTCTGCAGACACGCAGGAATTACAGCAAGCGAGTGAAACAAAAATGGAATGTTCCCAGAATTCTTTTAAGCGCCAAATTAGGGGCTTACTTTTTAGGATTTAGCTAATATACACTAAATATTTTGTGAGCGCCCGGGGAGCTGTGAGTGGGGACGGTGCCATGCTCAGCGGTAGGGGGATTCAAACCGGGGGCCTTGCAGACACAGCTCCAGTTCCTTAACCATTAGGCCACCAACTGCCCCTAAACCAGCCACTAGGGGGCACAAGCCAGTGGGTCTTTTTTTTAGTGCAGGTCCCAAGCCGGGATAAATAGTGAGGGTTGCGTCAGGAAGGGCCAAAACAAAGATGCGAGAAAACAAAATGATTTCTATACCCGATACCGAGGACAGGGTGAGATGGAAATTGTTGACTGGTTGTGGCAACCCCTGAGAAAAGGGGTTTCCTTCCTTCCTTCCTTCCTTCCTTGGCCTCTAAAGTGTATAACTTGCTTGCCAACAGCAAAACAGCTGGTTTTGAGGTCCGTTATAGTTTTTTCCCCAAAAATCGAACTGTTACATGGATTTGTACAACAAAAAAAATGATGCAAGATTTCCAAAATCAGATATCTTCAGTTACTAATTTCTTCATCATGCAAACATCACGTTCTTTCACCATCTGTTGGAAAAGCATAAAGCCTTTTTTTGCAGCAGTGCCCCTATTGGCGTGACTGTTAATCAGCCCGTATGGCCCTTATTTGCATGGCGGTAAAAAACACAGGTGAAGCAAATTTTCCTGGTTGAACATGTTCTTGGCTCATGACCATGTAACCAAACCAGGTGACAATAAAAGCCAGTCCATAGTAAAATGACAATTCAGTGACATTTCTTTCCATCGTTGGTTCCGAACGATCCCACACCCTGGGCTGGTGTTTACGCATAAACAAAATCCATGACAACACTGACAGCGCAGCATAAACACACACAGAATCCCTGCTGAATCCATCGACCTCAGCTGTTTTTAAAGCAGAACCAGAGGAATTCCAGAGGTTTTATAGATTTGACACACTTCGGAGGTGCTCATCTCCGGGTGCTTCCTCTGGAAGCGGGTTTCTTCAGGCAGCTGTTGGTGCACACAGCTGCAACACTCTTCGTCTGTCTTTCAAACACACAACCAGCAAACACATGTCCACCGTAGGGGTGAGGGAGTTTATGAAACCTCTATCACCCACGGCTGGTACCGAAAAATCTGCGAGCACTGAGGCGGGACGCAGCTGTAGCTGCTCAATCTGCAATGTTGTTGTATTACAGTGAAATTTGACCGTGCACTCGGTCTGCATACATAACACAAGAAGAAAAGGATGAGAAAGGGAAGACGCAGAAAGAGCGATCTTTTGTCGTCATCCTATCACAGTCGCAAACGTCACGAAAACGCCACTATAACACAGCGTGGACCAAACACTGATGGTCGTTAAGTTGTGGCAGATAAATACCCCTTAATTAAATTTAATTTCTGGTGTTCTGAAATATTTTCCTACCTATAAAATCTTCCTACCCAAATTAACTGTGCATACAGACAACAAGGATTTCTCAAGTCCACACAGCCTAAAATTTTCTCCTACCAGATTGGTATACAAAGTTATAATCTTGTATCAATGACTCTGCGTCATTTTGAGTTTATTGTTGTCGTCTTTACTGAGAAAATATTTCCTAATCAAATATAGTTGCATTATTGATAATGGAATCCTAGCCATTCTATTGGTCAGTTCTTTTGTTGATATGGGTATGTATCAAGTGGAAGTAATAGACAGATGGAGCCAAAAGGAAACATTGTTTCTCTGCGTCCCGGCTCCAATTCACCCACGGACCAGTACCGGACCCCGGACCAGTGGTTGAGCATCAAGGGGTGAACAGCTTTTCTAACAGTGATGTCCACAATTTACACGATTCCAAGTTCATAAAAAGAGTCACGTTAAACTCAAGGCAAAAAATTGTTGCAAAGAAATTTCATTTCATGCAGGACCTTTCACACCTGATCAGGCTGATCAATCGATCAATCAGCTGCTAGGTCAATCATAGCTAACAGATGACAGCCAACAGGCTACAGGTCTGTCTCCATGGTTTTGCCAAATTGGACATGGAAATTCTCAGTCGGTCACGCTACTGAGAATAGGCTACACTATTGTTTTTATTTGTCCCAACAGACTGTGAGTTTGGACATTGTCCAGTAGAATTCAGATGTATCTATGTATGTTGGTTCATTTGTTTTTGCAAATCTATTCTTGTGCCAAAAGCTCACCTGTTGGACATCTTTTAAGCAAATGTCTCCATTGATGGCTCGCTCAGCACAAGGACCTGCTTGGACTGACAAACAGCCTCATTTCACTTGTAAACCATGCGTTTGCTTATCAGTCTTTGCATGTGAGACAGACCATAATGGACAGTGGGGACAGTAAGAGACTTTATGAGTACGCCCACCTATTAGCAGTAACTACAGTTATCCAGGTCTTTGACGGCACACACTCTGCCACGACTCTAGTCCACAATAACCATAGTTTACGATAGATCACCAGATGTTGGTTCCCAAACATGGCCCCCGAGAAAACAGGACGCGAGATGTGACCCACTTCAGGGTGACGACCCAGTCTTTGAGAAACAAAATGTCAGATCACAAATGGCAAAAGTATATTGTCAATAAAATTAAACATTTGGACATAATTTGGACAAGTGGCGGCCGTATTAGAACTGCCAAATGGGCCACATTAGGTCCCTGGGCCATAGTTTGCCATAATTTGTGTTAGAAGGTTAGTAAGATTGTGTTGTTTTGCTGGTTCTCTGGTTCCGTCTCGGGTTTCTGATCTGTTGTTCCCATCTTACAGCTCTCATTCCAACCACTTTGACTCAGCGATCACTTCTTTTAGACTCGTTTCTCCCTCCGCCCTCATCATTTGTGGAGTTTATCAAAGACTTACTTATGGATCTTCTCCGATCCAGCCTGGAGACGTCGACATTCTCAGCATGGGTTTGTTCTGCACGCGTGTAAATCGTCACTTACTCTACATTTTATGTGTTTTTGTTGCGGCGGCTCAATTGTTTACCCAAGTCCTTCATCTCGCAGCTTCACACTGTGACGCCGCCAATGTTTTTTTTCCATGGGTGTTTGAACTTGTGTATGTGTAGAGTGGAATAACATTAAGCGGAAACGTGAGTTGAGCGCCACCTACTGTCGCCGAGGTGTAATAATGTCCGATTATTGAACAACAGTCGTTTTACATTGTTCGCAATTTTTAAAACGATTACTGACCCATTTTCACCGTCTTGATGAGAAAACATTGCACCACCGTAATGTTCTTCTCGATGTTCTCCACTCAGGAGATCATGGCGAAACATCTGGCAGTTTTTCTTTTTTTTTTTAGCTCGCAGCAGAAGCTGAGAATTCCCAGACGACTGTGTTATTTTCCCTACACTTACACATTTCCATACATATGGAAGGCCGGCTCCTGGAGTTGGAGGTGTTTTTCTCCTCCCACTCTCTCCGTCTCCCAATCTGTTTCTCCACCTCCTCCTCCAGTCCACGCAGCTCTAATCACACATTTGTCTGATTCGTTCTTCCGCCAAAACTACAAACGTACGCTAGTTTTTTTTTTTTTTTTCATGAATTTGTTGGAGCTTAGACAGGATAAAATTACCAGCACCACCCCATGGTCAGACCAGGGTTTGTATGTAGTCATTTTGGTCCATCAGTCCAAACATGCAGCGAAATTAGTTTTTCTTGAAACCCTTAAAAGTGTAGAATTCACCCTCGGAGTTGAGGACCTCTGTCGTACTTGTTTGTGTCTGTCCTCGTCCTCGTCCTTGTCCCAGGGTGTGGACCAGACTGCACTCCCTGTGAACTGCACCACATCCCGGTCAGTTATATTTGTGCAGCAGCGTGTGTTCGCTGCGGGTTCCTGACCTAGTCCTTGTCGCTGGTATGTAGTTCATGCCACCATGTTATTATCGTCTAAAATACAGACAGTGGGGAATTCCAACGCTTGTCCTGTCTTCAGGAATGTCACTTCCGCAGTTGTCTGGAATGCAGAAAATTCATTTCGCTCCTGGATGTAAATTGAAACAACTTATGCTCTTATGTACTCTGCGCTTATATAGTGAGTAAACAAGGTTGTCCATTCTGGGTAATGTCTTCTAGTGGTTTTAAGACAATTTTAAGACATTTTTTCCAAGTGGATTTTACTGATAGGAATTTGCCGTTTGGTAATTTATCCTGACAAATTAGACGAGTGCTAAGACAACAACATAAAACCAACCCCTTGTTTTCAATTCCTCTCCCTCTCACAGCCATAATACGACTAATTGTCTGGGCTTTTAAACACAAAGGGGAATTATTCTTCTCCCCATTTTCATTAGCGAGGTCCAAATGACGGCTCACACACGGGCTCTTTGTTTCCTGATCACTAAATCAACTGTTATCCTCCAACAATGAGACCACAAGCGCGAGTGCTGGACTGCGTCATTAGACAAGGACCTTTCCCAGGTGGATCCATCACTGTCCACCTGAGTCTCCGTCTGAACCCGATGAATGAAACAGTTCTTCCAAGGCCGGGGAAAAGAAAGGAAGCGAGAGCTCCGTGGATCACTAACTTTGGGCTTTTTGAGATAACATGCACAGAGGTTAATACATGTCCTGTGGACCAGGTCCATGTCTGTTTCAACCAGTCCTATGAAGGTGGGTAATTAGGCAGTGGTTGCGACTCCCCTTACCCTCCGACTGAGGCCTGGGGAAGGACAGGAGAATGAAACCATTGTCTGCCAATTAAACCCAAGGAGGCTTCTTCCCCAATTTGCCCATTGTCCAGGTAGGATTGTGGGAGGGAACGCCATGGTCGGGTCTCGTCTAATGGCCAGAAAGGCGGGAACCTGATCCTGAGGTTTGCGTGGGCCACCCACCGACCTCACTATCCGCCCCTCCTACCCTCTGCTTTAGTGCTCTGGGCAGCAGCAACATGAACAGAGAGGCCTCTGTGCTGCTGGTGCAGGAAGACTGGGTCAGTGCTGTTAATGTTCCAGTCTTATATAACCCAGGTTCAAACCTGCAACCCTTCATGGTTGGACTCGGATATATTTGAGTAAAATCACTGGATATTTCTAGCACCTCATCAGACTGGAACTCTACGTCAGTCAGGTTCTAGTGTATCCGATTCTATCAAAGATACAGAGAGAGATGGCACGTAGACGGGCATTGCTTCTTTGTCCCTCTGGTCCCAGCAGGCACTGCTGCAGTGAAGACTATCAAGTTTCCGTCTTTGTCATTAATTCACCTTCTAAGGCTAACTCCTTTCCAGGATTGCAGGACAAGGGTTGGGAATCAGAGCCAATCACAGCAATCCACGTGTACAGTTCATCATCAGTCCATCAGGGGGCCACAGAGGAGCCGTTCACACTTATTGGTATTATAAAACAATTCATCAGCAGATGCTCGCAACGTCAGAGATGAAGAAAATCTAAGGCCCGGGGGCCAGGTGTGGCCCTTTCAGCTTTGTGATTCGGCGGTTATATCGGATGACTTTTTCGTACGACTTTTTTCTGCAATTCCCATGTTCCTGATTATCTAAAGATGCCTAGAGACGGCTTGAAGCATTTTAGCATATTTACCTTTATAGATGACTTATACTTCCCATGAACACCTTGTCTCTCTGCGACTAACCTGGTCTCCACGTCCAACTTTAGGACCATGTAGTCATTGCCTTTGTTTTGAGTCAACAGTTCTGAGCAGCAGAGACTGTGGAGAAGAGTAGAAGAATTGAGTACAGCTCGGGAAAAGAGCTAAGGTGAATGGAAAGGCCATGGGGGATGGACAAGAGACACTAGGAATGGGTAGAAGACAGAAGACACAGCTGGAGGTGGAGGAGTCAAAGATGCGGAGATTCTCTTTAGGAGAGATAAGGATGGACAGGATCAGGAATGAGGACATTAGAGGGACAACACAGACAGGGAGGTTTGGAGAAAAAGATAGAGAAGACAGATTGAGATGATTTGGACATGTTCAGAGGAGGGACAGAGGATACATTGGTTGAAGAATGATCCTAGAGATGGAGCTACCAGGTAGGAGACAAAGAGGAGATTGATGGATGCAGTGAGGGAGGACATGGAGGTAGTTGGAGAAGAAGAAGAAAATGAAGGTGAGATGGACAATGTTGATTTGCTGTGGTACATCCTAAAAAAAAAACAAGCCAAAAAGGAGAAGAAAAAATTCCCTTGTTCCGTCTTTCTGTCTTGTCTATTAAAGCTCTCTGGCTCGTCTGCAGTTTTGAGGGTCACTGTACTGTAGGAGATATTGTTCCTCTGTCCAACAGTCGGCTGGAAACAAACACATGGCCTTGTATTCTCATACTGATGGAGCGTCCCAGCTGCCCGTAGCCGTGTCCTTCAGAACAGCAGGAACTCAAGCGAGAGAACCGCACTGACAGATCAGCAGTAATGATGGCACAAGGTCTGCGGTTACATTCAATGTCACACTGTAAAAATCCAACACTCATGTGTCCATGTGTCTGCACTTCCTCATGACACGCTCCATGAACAGGGATGGTTCTTGGAAAATCACGCTCAGATTCCTTCATCCCTGTCGACGGCGCTCAGAGCAAATGTAACTGCTGGCTTTTAAAAACTCATCTTTTACAGTGTTTGACTCTAAAGACTTTGAAATACAGCGCTGGCTGCGAAGCACCGATTCCTGAAGCCTCCTTGTTTTTCCGCCTCGAATACAAATCATCATTGTTTTTCTCCCAACTCCGGTGGACGCCTTCCATCCCGCCGAGCTCTTACACAAGGAAAAATGCATCTCCTGGAACTGTTTTCCCAGTGGTTTTACCACATCCTCCTTCACCGCCGTCACCCACTCATGACCACAATAACATCTCTCAGCCACCACTTAGTCTCTGATAGATGGTTTCTATTTAGGAAACGCCGTTTGACCGCAAACCGTTGAGCACAACAGAACTGTTGACAGGTTTAAATAGAAAAGTAGAGCTGCAGCGTAAACAGAGCACAAACACTCGTGCCATGATTTGGGGGCTCTGTCTGCAGGATGTCAGCTTTCTCTGGTCGGAGAATCAAGGTTTGGAGTTTTTTAACGTAGCCACTTTCACTCCGTGGTTCCGAAATACGTTCTATTTTGGAAAAAAGTACCGAGCGGCGTCGGAAAAATAAGCCAGCCCCTCCCTCTGAGAGCAGAGTGAAGTGATGGACGGAGTTCAGGAGCCCGGAACTTAAACAGAACGCTTTGTTGTCGCCGCCTCGGAGATTGTGAGGTTATTAATAAACACTTTAATTAAAAAAAAAAGCTGGCTGCTAAATGAAACGCCGTCCCATCGTTAGTCATGTGTCGCTGGAAAATGGCGTTTTAACAAGACGCGCTGCACAAAATGATCAGCGGAAAATGGCACAGAGCCTTTCACGCCATTATGACTTATGAAATAAAGTCTCCGGAGAGAGTGAAAAATAAACCGCCGTTATGTCCCGCTGTAGATCTGCTGTGGTCGTGAGCTGTGGGTGTGTTTGTGTTTTTTCTGTAGTGCAGTGGCGTCAAAGTCATTTTCACCAGGGGGCGACGTCAACAAAATAATTTTCTGTAAAGGGCCGGAAGACAATAGGTGTAATTACTCCAATACATATTTATACAGATTACTGCAGTTTATTATTGTTTTTGTACATAACAATATTGGTTATTGCTGTGTTATAACCAGTGTTGGGCGAGTTACTAAAAAGTAACTTATTACTTTACTAGTTACTGCTCTAAAAAAGTAACTAGTTACGTTACTAGTTAATAAATTATAAAAGTAACTAATATCTAGTTACTTTACTTTAAAAACACCTTTAAAAAGTTTAGTGTTGTGTTCTGTAGCAACTATCATAATGAAACATAGTCATACAATAAAAACAAAATAGATGTTTAGACATTTTGACAGGCATATTTATCGTAACCTCAACTTGCCACTTGCCGTCGTCTTGCTTGTGGGTTTGTGCTGCTGTACCGCGTCGCGTGTGAGACTGTTTATTTCCTTTTAAGGGAAGAAGACCCGCCCAGGTCTCCTTCTGATTGGTTTAGCCTGAAACGTTAACCTATGTCAACCAATCATCGGTCAGTTAGTGTGCACGGCCGTGCCATCCATCCATTTGGACCACAGATAGTAACGAGTATCGAGCCCCTTTGCACCACAGTAACAATAACGACATTACTGAATGGGAAAAGTAACGTGCAACGTTATTAGTTACCGGAAAAAGTAGTTTTGTTACAAGTTAGTCCCAACACCTTTTTTATTTATTAGGTTAGGAAACTGCCCGCATTTACGTTATACAATGCTTAAGCAAGATCCTGCGGGCCATACGAAATAACTTGGTGGGCCACATTTGGCCCTGGGGCCTTGAGTTTGACACATATGCTGTGAAGGCAGCATGGTCGTTCATCAACAAACGAAGGAATGCGAGTCTAGTCCCGTCTCCAGGCTGGGATTCTTGGACAACAAGTTGTCCTCTGTTACAGAACCCATCAAATGACAGGTCAACTGAGTGATGTTTGTCTGGAGGGACAGGAAGCAGCATGTGAGGAAAATACATTATTTGTACGCGGGACAAAGGAGTCGTTGTGAGTGGGTTTGGATATGAGGACGGATCAAAGAGGAGCTAAAATTACATTTAACACAGAGTTTTATTAATAAATGTTCGTGCCACTCAACAGGAAGACAGAGGGGAGGCATGAGATGCATGACAGACAGGGAGGAGAGACTGTTTGTACAGTTGTGGTTTCACGCACTCATGTAAACGGATGTTTTGGTTTCATTCCCAGTGATCGGCCACATGACATTTCCTTATTTTCATTCTGGAAATGAACGCTTGTCAGTGTTATTCATAAGTTGTGTTTCTGGTTGAGTGTCTTTTAATTCCTCACTGCACTTACATAAATAATCAGTTTATTCAGCATTTAATTCTATTCCTAGACCGTAAGAAAACAGGATTTTCTCTCATGTCAAACGTTTCCGTTGGTCGTTATTAACAGTTTAATTGGTTTTGATTCTTTGTTGGTTTTACAGCAAACACATATATTATATATTTTCTTGTATTTTATCATTATCTATACAAAACTAAGCTTGGTGAACACAGTCATGCTTGAAATGTCACTAGAAGTGCAATGAAACAACAGACTCTACTATAGAGGTTGTAGAGGCAAACTAAGGCCCGGGGGCCTGATGCGGCCCGTTTGGCGTTTCAATGCGGCCCGCACAACTTATCCAAATTTTATTTTTATCGATATCATTCTACCTTTTCCCTGCAAAGCTAGCATTTCCCCAATAGATCGTCTCAAAGCATTGCCTTTATCCAATACTTTACTCATCATTTATCTTAGTTCACGCAAATACTCAATCTTTCTGATCCTGACCTGGCCCGTGACTGAAATTTTACTACCACCCGTGGCCCGTGAGACAAAATAATTGCTCAGGCCTGATCTAATCCATTAGGTCATCCCGGATGTCTGTCTCCTCATCCTGTCCAAACCTCTTTTACAAAATTAAAAAAGAGGTTTGTAGGAGTATAATTCCCAGAAAAAGTAAAGATTATTTTCGCCACGGACCAGTTAAATGTCTCATACTATTCTCACAGACCTTCATAAAATTCTGAAATATTTTCCTACCTATAAAATCTTCCTACCCAAATTATCTGTGCATGGGCACAACAAGGATTTCTCAAGTGCAGCCAGCCTATAATTTTCTGCTACCAGATCGGAATGAAAAGTTAGAATCTTGTATCAATGACTGCGTCATTTTGAGTTTATTGTTGTTGTCTTCACTGAGAAAATATTTCCTAATCAAATATAGTTGCATCAGTGGAATTAACAACTACAGGAAGGTTCTGGTACGGCGGGGTGTACGGCGATTGGTTTTGCCATTTTTTTTTTCGTATACATCACCAGAACACAGGGACAAATAGAAAACAACAGAGTGAAGACAATATGGTCTTCATCCTGTCTGTTTGACCATGGTACTGTCTATATTCCCCCTATTATACACAGCTGACCACTACAGACCCTCAGTGACTCCCTCCTCCCCACTCACTCTGTGTGCGTCAGCTGCTCCCTGTCAGGACCTGCCTCAGACTTCTGCCCCCGACGGCAGTTAATCCTCCGTGGATGGAAATGTAAATCTGTTGCTGCCACAGTCCAGGGTGTTTAGGATGAACTGAAGTGCATTCTGGTTATGGTTAGTGAAGGGATGGGAGATGATGGGAGTGTGGGGGGTAAATAAACCTCACACTATCCTCCCAACACATGAGAATACACAGTGTAATTCCCTGGAGAGCACACACACACACACACACACACACACACACACACACACAGAGCGGTGAATGTAATGTGTCCATGAGAGCAACAGCAGCAGCAGCAGCAGCAGCAGCAGCAGCATTAGTCCCAGTATCAGCAGCTACTGATGCTGCAGCAGTGAATCCCACTCTGTATCTAATCTGTTTATTTTCCCTGTGTGTTTGCTCTTCTCATTGTTAGAACCAACTATGACCTGTGGTCTGTAGAACCAGATGATTCTGAAGCAACCTATCTATATACCAAAGCAGACAGACAGGGAGACAGACAGACAGGCAGACGGATAGATAGATAGATAGATGATGGACGGACAGACAGACAGACAGACAGACAGACAGACAGACAAATAGATAGATAGATAGATAGATAGATAGATAGATAGATAGATAGATAGATAGATAGATAGATAGATAGATAGATAGATAGATAGATAGGTGTATGGATAGACAGACAGACAGACAGACAGACAGATAGACAGATAGACAGATAGATAGATAGATAGATAGATAGATAGATAGATAGATAGATTGATAGATAGATAGATAGATAGACACATAGACTGGCAGGCAAGCAGACAGACAGCTAGCTAGATAGACAGACAGACATATAGATAGACAGACGGACGGATGGATGACGGGACGGACGGATGGAAGAATGGACAGACAGAAAGATGGATAGACAGAAATATAGACGGAAAGACAGACTGTTAGACAGACTGTTAGACAGATGGACACTTAGATAGACAGACAGACAGAGGGACAGATGGATAGACAGATATATTGAAAGACAGAGACAGACAAACAGATAGAGAGACAGACAGGCAGACTGATAGACAGTCAGAGAGATAGACAGAGAGACAGAGTAACTTTCTCTCCAGATTAACAGAATAACATTTCAACCTATGCTTATTTGAGTGATTTCTGAATTACTGGATAAAGAACAACAGCAGTGTGTTTATATCAGTAACAGTGATTGACAGCAGCCCAGTAGGGGCTTTAATGACAGAGCACATGATACATTCACGTCAGTCACGTCAGACGTCAGTGACACAAGAACATTCAGCAGAGCTGCAAACCATGATAAGACCAGTGTTCTTCACACGTCAAGGACTGTTGTTTGACAAAAATGGGATTCATTTGGTTTCATTAATTGGAACAACATGAACATCACCTACAC
>JAFBJS010002065.1:27844-64341 GCA_016785265.1 Paraplagusia blochii | reverse complement strand
CGTCACACAGTAAATGTATCAATTCGAAGCTTGTAGCGACATTTATCACCTTTACTTGACCTTCAGGGTTGAAAGGTTAGTCAATCGGGGGGAGCGCTTTCAGAGGAGGAGACGTCTCTGATGGTTTATTCATGTTTACTCATGACGAGCGAGTGCACGAACCATTACAGCCCTATTTTACATACAGTCGCGTTCTAGTTATTGACTCTGTTTCATCACATTTTACCAAAGAAATGATGAATATTCATGCAGAGACAGAGTGGAAATGAATGTCCATACTTGTCCTAACCCCATCATCTCTTTTACACTGCGCCCTGTTGGTCGCAGGTGTAACAACAGGACGCAGTGTGTGGTGGTTGCAGGGGTGGATGTCTTCCCGGACCCCTGTCCTGGAACATATAAGTACCTGGAGATCCAGTATGAGTGTGTCCCTTACAGTAAGTATTCATCATTTTTCATAAACAAACACATGAACACACATTGGCAACACACACACACACACACACTCACAAACACACAACTACAGAGAATTGTGAGTGTGAAATACCTGGTAGAAACATTTTTGTGTAACTTTAATTTGTTTTTCTCTTTTATTTTAAGAACAATAGGCATGTTTTTTTTTTTTTCTCAGGGAGTGTGGATGTGAGTGTGTGTGTCCGTGTTGTCAGTACATCCTGAGTGTTCACTGGAGAAAGTACAGCGAGTGAAACATTTGTAAATTGAGAACAATAATCAATATGTATAATGTTTGTGTTGTCCAACCAATGACCTTTAATATACAGTGTTCCCTCTCTTTATCAAGGCTCTCCTTTCACTCTGAAAAAAGGCTTTCACTCCATCGATATGTTTGCCAAAATAAACCAAACCTAAAAAAAAGGCTAGTAGCTTTATTGATCACAGCATTGATCATGTTCCTCTGTTCCTCACTCTGATTGGCTTTCATTGTAGCTTCTCTCCTTGTCTTTACACTCGTTTACTTACTACTACGATGTTACCACCAAGGCTGGATTAACGTAATGGACAAGGGGCTACAGTCCCCGGCCTCACCACCGGGGGGCGATGTCAACTGAGTAAAATTAGTGGAAGTAGAGTACTTATACTCATTTTACTCTACTTCAAACATCAGTAATATCTTCCCACCCTCTCTTCTAAAGGTGCTAGATAGATATTATGGGTGTTTGACAGCTATAAAAATACGCTACAGCCTTTAAACAGAGGGTAGGAATATATTATGGGTAGGAAACCCTGGTTACTACAATAGAGTTGCTTGAAAAAATACATTTCATTTCAGTAAGTTGCCTTTTATTTGATCGTCTATATTTAAGGACAATTCAAACTTCATTGTTCATTGTGATAAAAATGTCCAATCTGGACTTGAGTGTGAAAGGGTTTTGTCTGTTTGGACCTCTGAGAATTGTATGTCTGTGTGTGTCTGTGTTGTGTTTCAGTGTGTGCGAGAGGCTAGAGTGGACATACACACCTGCACATGCATGTGTGTGTTTTCTTTTCCAGATTCACGCCACAGGAGTTGCTCTCTTTTCTCCACAGGAGCCTGAACGAGGAAAAGAGCCTAAGGAAGGAAGAGGGAGGGGACGGGGTGGTGAGGGGACATAGGATGGTCCTGGGACGGGGGACCAAGGGGGACGGGATAGGGAAGAAGAGAATGCTGTTTTTCTATGTTTTCTTTTTGATGTGAAATATATTTCTGTAGTTCAAATTAGATCTGTACATTTGTTCTTTTTTTCTTTCTTGCTCCCCTTTTTTCTTACTTCTCTCTTTTTCTGTTGTTTTCACTTGCTTGCTTTTCTTTACTTCCTTCCTTTCACCCTCTGACTTCTCTTTCCTTCTCTCCCTCTTTTTTTTCCTATGCTTGAGTAGAAGTGGACCAAAAAGGTAAAGGCAACACATTGTAGCATTTTGATCTCTCTCCTTCCCCCTCTGCCCTTCCTCTCTCTTCTTCTCTTTCACTCTCCTCTCATCTTTTTCTTCCTCTGACCCTAGGACGTTGTTTCGTAGTCATGCTGGATGTTGCCCTTATTTCCATTTCCTTCTCAGTTGTGTCCCACTCATTTTCTCCATCTCCTGTTGTATGAAAACCCATCTCTTTATTCAATTGATCCAGGTTCTGCACCTAGTCTCACCTTCTCTCCTTCTCCTATGAAAGTCCTTCTGTGTCTGTTTATTTCTTTGATCTGTTCACTGTTTACACACAAACAAAACAACTCACAAATATCGGCCTGGTCTTCTTTCCACCTTCTCATTTATATCTTGTTGACGCACAATTGCTGCTTTCCGTCTTTCTTTTATCCTTTGTTCATTTGTTTTTAATTCATTTCATTTCATCTTTCCTTTTCAGTTCTGTCTTCCTTTCTTGTTACTTTCCTTGATTCTTTCTTTGTTTTCATTTTTCACTCTGTTCTTTTGTTCCTTTCTTTTGATCTGTCTTTCCTCCCTTGTTACTCCATTCATTTCTTTTTTCCTTTGTTTTTTGATCTTTCTTTCCCACTTCCTTTCCTTTTGTTTTTCTTCCCTTGTTCTTTTGTTCCTCCCTTGGTTTTTATCTTTCTTTTTTCTTTTGTTCTTTTTTTATTTGAGTTTCCTTTCCTACTTACTTTCTTTCTTTTGATCTGTTTTTTCTTCCCTTGTTCTTTTGTTTCTCCCTTGTTTTTTATCTTTCTTTTTTTCCTTTGTTCTTTTGTTAGTTGAGCTTTCTTTCCCACTTCCTTTCTTTCTTTTTTTGATCTGTTTTCCTTCCCTTCTTCTTTTGTCCCCCACTCCGTTTTTGATCTTTCTTCCCTTGTTCTTAGGTCGTTTTTCCTTTCTTCTTGATGTTTATTTCTTTCCTCCTTTGTTCTTTTGTTAGTTTGAGCTTTCTTTTTGATCTGTTTGTCCTCCCTTGTTTTTGATTTTTCTTTCTTCCTTTTGTCTTTTGTTCATTTTCCTTTCCTACTTAATTTGTTATCTTCCTGTCTGTCTTTGTTCTTTGTATCTGTGTCATCTTTTCTTTGTTGTCTGTCTGTCTTTGTTCTCTCTCTGTCTCTCTTCATGTTTATTCTCCCTTTCCTTCCCTTATAGGAACAACCCCTTATTTATCTTCATGAGACAAATAAGAAAAACTGTGTGTGAAAGTCTGGATGAGCGTCTGCTTCTGTATGTGTGTGTGTGTGTGTGTGTGTGTTTGCGTGTATTTGTGTGTGTGTGTGTGTGTGTGACAGCGGGCGTGCATGCCAATTTGCATGACAGTGTACGAGGGTCTGTGTACATCTGTGTCCATACAGTTTTAACCTGTGGGTGAACACGTGGTTGTGCTTCTGTAACTAACCTGCCCTCTCATTTACTTTAAGGCAAAATTTAGCCCCGCCCTCTGCGTCCCTGATTCTACCTCACACTTTGTTTGGAACTCTTTTGCACTAACTGACAGACACACTAGTGCACAGACACACACACGTGCAGTCGCACACCCATGATTTGCACACGCAGACCATCACTTTTCATTGCAGTGTCCTGATGTGTTACAAATCACCACACACATATACACGTGTAAACGCACAAACGTACACACACACACACACAAACGAAGAGTGTGTGACAACACTGACCTTTACTCTGTTGCTTTCCTCTGGAGAACAGGACAGGTGTTTTAAATCCGTCTCTTCTTCTCTGTTTTTTTTTTTTGTTTGTTTCTAAATACCACCGCCCCATCTACATTGAACTCCACCCATTTTCATGCTTCAATCCATTCACTCGACTCTTCTCCAATATTCTCTTCACTCATTTCTCTCACACATCCTTCTTGCTCTTCTCCTACCTTCATCATCTCCCTCCTCTCCCTCTTATCCTGCTCTCGCTACCTTACTCCGTCTCCTAGTTTTCGTGTGTCCCGGCTCACTGCTCAATATCCAGCCGGCTTCCTCGGTCCTGGAGGCGGAGCATCAGTCAGGGGCGTGGTGTAAGGACCCGCTTCAGGCAGGTGATAGGCTGTACGTCATGCCGTGGACACCGTACAGGACAGAGGTGCTGTTTGAATACGCCTCCTGGGAAGACTACCACCAAAATAGGATTACCACCACCTACAAGTGAGTGAAAGCGCAGTGAGAAGTCCAATGTTGTCCAATCCGGTATAAACCAATACTGATATATGCAGCTGTTTGTCCTCGAAACTGAGGTGAGAATTTTGAGACCTGATGTGTGATTCCAGAAACCAAGGTGTCATCAGAGATCACATGAAAAAAGAAGACAATCTTGATTTATATAACATACATATTAGGGGTGTGAATCTTCACTCACATAACGATCCGATTCATATCTCGATTCACAGGCTACGATTCGATTCAGGAACAGTTCATAAAAATATTAAAGGATCGATCCAGTTTGATCAGATTCAGTCCGACGTCTGAATCCTTGTGAACCCAAGTCCACTTCCTTAACCGCTGTAGTCCACCACTGCCACCCAACTAATATGTCAAAACAAGAAGTAAAAAAATTCCAAAAATACAACATTATTGTTTTAGACAGAGGTTGGAATAAAACATTGTAATTTGGATTAGATGGAAAAGGTCTTTTCAATTGGAAGACAATGGTAGAATGAAAGAATTCATGAAAACCTTTGTCATTGGAAGAAAATCAATCCTGACATGGACGCCGTTACACGAAATCTAGAGACTGAATCAGAAAAGAGATAAAGAGGAAAGAAATCCTAACAGACTGAATGGTGTTGATTGGGCTGAAGAAATAGACTCAGAGGGAATAATTGCTTTCAAAACACAGAACACATTTCAACCTTTGGGAAGGCTCTCACTTAGGCAACTGCTAAACTCTCAGTTAATGAATTCTGATTTTGAGAAATTAAAGTATTCACGCAAATTGACAAGAAAAAGATTTCGCTAGGAGTAAGATTTTGGAGACATCAGGAGAGAAGACACAGTCAGGAAACTGAAAAGATCTAAACATTTGGAGATCCTCAGTCTTGATATGGTCAATTTTCAGAACTGACCACGCCTCTTGGCTGCCATGTGCAATTCAACCCCAACTGTTTCTCTCCAAACATCGTGGTCCAGATTTGACTCCTGACTTTTGTCCAGGAAGTGTAACTCCACCCTGTCATTGTCCATCTAAGGTTGCCCAGTCGTGTGGATGGCACAGGCTTCGTGGTCTATGACGGAGCCGTGTTTTACAACAAGGAGCGAACTCGCAATCTGGTGAAGTACGACCTGCGCACACGCATCAAGAGTGGGGAGGCGGTGGTGGTAAACGCCAACTACCATGACACGTCACCGTACCGCTGGGGAGGGAAGTCGGACATCGACCTGGCCGTGGATGAGAACGGTCTGTGGGTCATCTACTCCACCGAAGCCAATAATGGATGCATAGTGGTCAGCCAGGTGAGTGAAAAACAAACGACACGAGATTCATCTTCCACTTTTTTGTCTTATTTTTCTCTTTTTTTTCGCAGGTAAACCCATATACCTTGCGGTTTGAGGGAACATGGACCACCGGCTTCGACAAACGTGGGGCGAGTAACGCCTTCATGGCCTGTGGCGTCCTTTACGCCGTACGCTCAATCTTCCAGGATGATGAAGGTCAAGCAGAAGGCCGTGCTGGCAGTGACATGGTGGTGTACGCCTATGACACCAGTCGTGGACAGGAGCTGCCCGTTCAGATACCGTTCCCCAACCCTTACCAGTACATATCGTCCATCGACTACAACCCCAGAGACAATCAGCTCTACGTGTGGAATAACTACTACGTGCTGAGATACCCATTACAGTTCACTCCTCCTCTACCCACCAAAGGTTTGAAGATTTGGTCTGTGGTCAAAGTCTTTATTTCTAATTCTGTTATCAACTATTAGTAACGTAGCAGTGGCAGCAGGTAAGGGTTAGGCTATGTCTTGGGTTAAAGCCGTCCTTCTCAGTTATTTCATGGAATACTAACCCTAACCCTATTCATTTATTTATCTGTCAAAATCACTTCATGAGTTTCCAACCTTTGATTTTTAAAATAAATTAATAATATTAGTTGCAATGCTGCCATCTAGTGACTTTTGTTTTTATATCCGGCTTTTTTTCCCCGACGCTATTTTCAGATCACCGAAGACATTGCAAAAAAAACATACCAATACTTACAGGTTATGCTTAGTATGCAGATATTGGCCTGATAACTTCGAATGGCCTGTATTTCAGTCGTCATTATTTTGATCTCAAGGCTCACCAAAATAAAATACCTCCACATGCATGTTCATGGCGTTTTTAAGTGTTCCATATTGGAAGGATGACAATTACTGGATATCACATTCATTTTCATTGTGATGATCACATGACAAGTAGGAAAGGAAAAAAAAAGGAACTTGGAACCCTTCCTTGACCACTAGGCCACCACTGCCCAATTTGCAGTACGCATATTATATGTAGTTATATGTACTGTATATTTATATCTCTATATATAAAAATATATGTGTGTTCTTCACCTCCAGGTCCTCTTTCCTCCTTGATGACAACAGTACGTTCCTACACGGCAACTGTTGCTTTCACTCCAGTCAGGCCCTCGGCCTCACACCCTATAGGGGTGATCAACCGGGGGCCCTTCGACCAACGGCCCATCACGGCCATGGTCCCATTGACTCCACGACCTCCACTGCGGATCCCCTTGGCTCCTGGAGTCCCCGGTCAGGTTGGCGGATGTGAGGGTCGTGTGGCACGAGGGGTTCAGTGGCCTCCTACCCTGAAGGGAGAGACCGTGGAAAGGCCCTGTCCTAAAGGTTCTCTGGGTAGGTGTTAAGATTTTGTAGAGAACCACTGCTCTAAATCACATCAAACTCAAGGCCCGCAGGCCAAATGTTGCCCATCAAATCGCTTTTTTGTGGCCCTTGGGAGCTTAAAAAGCATTCTTATCATAATAAAGTCCTGAAGTTTTTCTTATTACGCAGCAATGAAACAATAAATAATAATAATAATCCATTGAAGAAACATTTATGAATACATAAGTAGTTACATTTATAAAGCTGTTCAGTTACAACTAACGCTTTAAGGGCAATTCTGTTGCAGACACTGCCCCCTGGTGGATATTATTTTGTTGTAAGTGAATAATCAAACAAACAAATCTTTGCAGGTATTGCGTCATATCAGTGCGTGTTGTCTCCAGTGGGCTGGAGCTCAAGAGGCCCTGACCTCTCCAACTGTACTTCACCGTGGGTCAGCCAAATAGCACAGAAGGTTAGTCTGTCAGAACGTGAGAGCACAGCTGAAGATCTTCAGCCTTCAATGTTGAAATATTCATCTGCTCCTCCAGATTAAGAGCGGAGAAAACGCAGCCAATATTGCAGGGGAGATGGTGAACCTGACCCGGGGGCGGATCTATGCTGGTGATGTCAGCATGTCTGTCAAGCTAATTGAACAGCTATTGGATATCCTGGATTCCCAGCTCCAGGCCTTGAGACCGGCCAATAAGGAGCCTGCAGCTCGCAATTACAACAAGGTAGATTGTTCCTGCTGTGACTGTAAATGTGTGGTTGACCTTTATTGACGATAACATTGATGACGGTTCTGACAATCAATGTTTTTCTGCCCTAGCTGCAAAAGAGGGAACGCACATGCAGAGCTTATGTACAGGTAGATATTAGAAGATTGGGTGGAGGATGGATGGATGACAGATGGAGAGACAGATGCATGATAAATTGGCTTTTTTTTTCAGGCTGTAGTTCAGACGGTTGACAACCTGTTGGGCCCCGAAGCCTTGGTTTCCTGGGCTGATATGAGCAGCGTTGACCAATCGTGCTCAGCATCACTGCTGATAGACGCAGTAGAGAAAGGAGCATTTCTATTGGCCAACAACCTCTACGAAGGCCGTTTCAGTGACAGGTCACCCAATGTTGGTATGTGTCTCTCATATGGAGTCAGAATAGTCTCAAAAGGAACTCCGCGTACATGTTCTGAGAAGAACACACAAACAACGCCTCACACGTCAAAATACATAGAATTCTTCAAAATAAGTTGGTGAATTGTCGTATGTCCACGCAAATCGTGCTTTTAATTTGTGAAACTACAAATTTGTATTTTTGAGACTGGTCTTACGCGGACCAGAGCGTAAATTTGCTACGCTAGTCCGTCACTAGCCAATCAGAAGTCTCACTCATTTGCAGCCAATCGCATGGCGGTGTCCCCACAACGTCACTAAACTGGTTCACCTCCTACAAAATGCCTTCTGGAAAAGTGAGCGTTTGACTGTAAGTATCATGTGATAACATGCTTATATAATTACACTTAAACGCTCCCCATTGCCGCTTCCAGACGCCATTTTTTGTAGCATGTGAACTTGGTTCTTGAGTGCAGAGTAGTGACTTCACACTCGGACCCTCGTGGGGACATTGCCTTGTTATTGGCTGCAAACTAGTGAGACTTCTGATTGGCTGGTGACGGACTGATGTAGCAAAATTACGCTTGCGAATCTGGTCGGCTTAAGACAAGTCTCAAAAATACAAATTTGCGTGCACATAGTTTTCAAATTAAAAGCATGATTTGCATGCGCATACGCAATTCACAAAAGTATTTTGAAGAATTAACAAACGTATTTTGACGTGTGAAGTGTTGTTTGTGTATTCTTCTCAGAATACGTTGGTGGATCCGTGCGTACACGTGTGTTCTTTTTTGAGACTTTTCTGGCTCCATACTCTCAGCTCTTCTCTTCAGCATCTCATGAACCTGTCCTCCTCATCTCCTGTGGTTGATGTCCTGTTCTAGATGTAGAGGTGTATGTTCTGAACACCGAGGCAGAGATCCAGGACCTGACCTTTCCTCACTCCTATGACAGTGACAGCATCTTGCAGATTTCTTCAATGGCTTTGCAACAATACAGCAACAATGGTCTGTTGTATTGAAGACTGGTCCATAGATTGTAGACACGTCCTTGTACAGTTAAGGATTGGGACAGACATTTGTCTCTGTTTTTTTTTTCTCACTGTAGGTCAAGTGAAGCTTGTCCTCTCTCTCTATAAGAATCTGGGCTCCTTCCTGACAACCCAGAATTCAACGGTGCAGCTGGGGGTGGAGTTGGGTCAGGGCTCCGAGGTCCGACATAAGAGCCTGGTTGTGAACTCCCATGTGATTTCTGCCTCTGTGCACAGAGGCTCCAACAGAGTGTTCCTCTCTGAGCCCGTGATCTTCACACTCAGGCACCTGCAGGTCAGATGAGTTTTCTATTCACTTGAAAACTTCCCCCAGAGGAAGAGGTCATTTCACCTATGATTTCCGTTCTAGCTGGAGAACCACTTTGGGCCAAACTGCTCCTTCTGGAATGGTTCAGGATCAGGCGGGAATGGCAGGTGGTCGACACAAGGCTGCCGTCTGTTACACACCAACAACACACACACTACCTGCGCCTGCAACCACCTGTCCAGCTATGCCGTCCTGATGGCGTATCAGCAGCCAGCAGTAAGTCACAGGTTTCTCTGTTCAGTTTTACACATTACTTTTCTGCCACTGAAAAATCTGATGTTTTCCTCTCTTCAGTGATTCTTTGTCCATCGCAGCGCTAATGTTCCAAGATGGTGAAAAAAAAAACGAGTCGAGTTGTTATAGTTATTATATTATTAACACAGCAAATGAATCCTTTATGAGGCATCGTGTATAGTTTCTTTTATTGATGGTTTTTTTTTCTTAAGTTTAATTTTTTTTATTCTTATATTGTTTTTATTATTTTATTATACCAAATGTTGTGGAAATACATACAATTTAATTCATTTATTAAATTTAATAATTTGTTTTAATAAAATAAATACAAATATTAAAAAATCTGTTTTTTTTACCACAAAAACTACTATACAGCAAAAAAAAAAACCATTAAAAATCCAGCATTTGACAGTTTTATTTTTCATAGGGCACACAGGGCACCAACACTGACATCAATGTTTTTTTCATGAAGGTTAACTCATTAAAAAATGTACTGAGAAATATATTTATTAATTACGTCATTGTAATTATTATTCTTATCTTTTTTAAACAACTATAACTTTGCTGAAACATGCTGACATAAAATGCATCATATATATGATGCATATACATATATAAACATATATGTATATATGTGTATATATGTATATTGGATATATATTTATATATATATGTATATTGGATATATATGTCTGTACCAGTCATCCTTATTGATGGCAATGATGACTAAAAAAACATTTTGAGGGTCAACAGAACGTCATGAGTATGACTGATAATATATATTTTTTTAAATATCAGATTTCGGCGTTATTGTCCAAACACTTAACATTTTGATACTGATATTTACCAATAATTATAATATATATAATTTTATTATTATATCAGATCATTTCTGACTGACAAATATATTCAGACATTCCTAGAATGTTGTGATGTCCAAATGGAGTCACTGAAGTCATTACTTGAAAGGTTGAAAACCACTGATTACATTTATCTGTTATTCAATAAAACAGAAAAGGTATTTTGTAAAATAAAAGACACTAAGAGGCTTTTTTTTTCTGTGTGTTCTAGTTTGGAGCTAACGTAGAGGAACTCCTGGTCTATGTGGTTTCTTGGGTCGGCATCTCTGTAGCACTCGTGTGTTTGGGCACCTGCCTCTCGATGCTCTGCTGCCAGGGCGCCCCCTGGAGCACAGACCACAGCACCATCCACTGTAACTTGTGGGCCAACCTTGTCATCACTGAGCTGCTCTTCCTTGCTGGAGCCAACAGGATGAGATACACAGTAGGTGCAAGTGTGAGAACACAGGTTAGTGGTTAAATCCGTGCTCCTCCTCATCCTTATCTCCTCCTTAATTCACATTTCTAGGTTCTCTGCTCCATTGTCGCCGGCATGCTGCACTTCTCCCTGCTCTCAGTGTTCTGTTGGCTTTGTCTGGAGGGAGTTGAACTCTACCTGTTACAGAGAGATGTGTTTGAGGGCCATAACCCCCGGAAAAAGTATTTCTATCTGTGTGGCTACTCTGTCCCAGGGTTGGTGGTCGCTGTATCTGCAGCCATTGACTTCAGAGGTTACGGATCAACTACGGCGTAAGTTTACTGTGTTTTAGCATGGAACATAATCTTGTTAGTTAGGGTTTAGTTTACGTCATTAGAGAAACTAGTCCTTCACCAACTTAGTGAGTTCTTAGAAATAAATAACATTTTAGAAAAGTTTCTGTTTGGATTTAGAGTGAACTATAATACAGAGATAACACTGCTAAAAATTGACATCAGGTGCAATTTAAATAAAAGTAAAAAAACTCTCAGTGTTGGTTCCACTGGATCTGAGCACATACAGTTGACCACCACACACCAAATACATAGATTAAAACACCTGGTGGGCCTCTCTGGTACTGTACTAAAATGGTTCAAATCATATCTAGAAAACGGAGAATTCTTTGTTCAACTGGACACTTGTTCCTCAGGCCTTGATAAAATAAACTGTGGGGTTCCGCAAGGTTCAATTCAAGGCCCAATACTTTTCAGTTTATACATACTCCCTTTAGGTGACATAATCAGGAGGCTTGGCGTAAACTTTCACAGCTACGCCGACGACGCTCATCTATATACTGTATTGATGTATCTCCCGAGGACAGAAGTCCACTTGACAAATCAAATCATTGTATTCTAAATATAAAAACCTGGATTGCAGAAAATTTCCTTCAGCTTAACCAAGACAAAACTGAATCATCGGTCCTGATGATCAAGACCAAAGATGATTCCAAAGATGCTTGTTTGATTCCCTGGTCATTCCAATTTAGCTGTAATTGTATTACCAAAGAGTCCAGACTCCTTAGAGAAAGGTAGCAGATGTAGGCGAGACATCTTGGCGTGTGAGTCATAGACAAATGCGATTGAGGAGAAAAACGTTTTGAATCAGATAATGAATAAAATCAAAATAATGTCAGTTGCATTCTTTGTGTGTGACCCAGTTTCATTGACCCATGGACCAGTGCCAGTCCACGGCCCGGAGGTTGGAGACCGCAGGTTTACAGTATCTGTTTGGGTCGAGTTCTTACTTTTGTTTTTTTGTGTTTAGATGTTGGCTACGAACAGACAACCATTTCATCTGGAGTTTCCTTGGACCTGTGGCTGTCATCATAATAGTAGGATCAGTTACTGAATAATACATTAACAGAATATTTACTATCATTTCTTTTCTATAGGTCATGTGATCACAAATACTAATGAATGTTAATGTGATTCTTTTTGTCCCGTTAGCTGACACTTGTCATCCTGGTGATGACTTTACATAAGATGCACAGCACAGCTGCTTTGAAGCCAGACTCCAGCCGCCATGATGGTCTTCGGTGCGTATGATGTCACTGTGACCTTCGATGATGTCATGTTTTCTTGGTCATATAAATCACATGTTAACTTGACGTCACACCTGGAGACATGGAAGCTCCACTCAGAACTGGGAATGATGAAATAATAGGAGAAATGTGTTAATGTTCAGCTAAGATTGTTGATCTTTACGTAGATATAAACCCAGACAGATGTGGTTAAGTTGTCAATGTAAGAACTAAGAACTAGAAGACAGGAGGCAGAGATGGAGGTGGAGGAGTTGAAGATGCTGAGGTTCTCTTTAGGAGAGACAAGGATGGACAGGATCAGTAATGAGGTGATTAGAGGGACAACACAGACAGGAAGGTTTGGAGACAAAGCTAGAGAAGACAGATTGAGATGGTTTGTTGTGTTCAGAGGAGGGACAGTGGATACACTGGTAGAAGAATGATCCTAGAGATGGAGCTACCAGGTAGCAGACAAAGAGGAGATTGATGGATGCAGTGAGGGAGGAGATGGAGGTAGTTGGAGTCAGAGTAGAAGATGGAGTTTTTTGTTGTGGCAACCCCTGAAAAAGGGACAAGCTAAAAGGAGAAGAAGAAGAAAACCCAAACCAATATGTCGCCAGGTCTGAGGCAATTTCAGCAAATTTGGCAAAACTCAGGCATTTTGTTATTGAATTTCCATTTTCAGAGGCAAAAACAGAATCAATCTTATCAATATGACATCATTTGGCTGATATTGGGACAATAGTTGTGGACGTCCCTAACAATTATTACAAAGAGCTGTTAAAAACTTCAGAATTAACATGTATCTGTACACAAACCAGAACCTGGACAATATCAGGATTTGAATGATAATGAAGTGATTGTGGACAAGATCAGAGAAAGAAAAAAATGAGGCTTACAGAAAAATGATTTAACTCCAAAGTGATGAACATTCAAAGAAGAGACAACTTTTATTTGCAACTGAGAACTGTTTATTGTACGGATAAAAAAATAATAATTCAACCCTGACTTTCTTTGTTTGTGTTTCAGGGCTTGGGCAGTGGGTTCCCTCACACTGCTCTTCTTGCAGAGTGTCACCTGGTCCTCAGGTCTGATGTTCCTGTCTGCTCCATCTCTCCTCTTCGCTTATCTGTTCTCCTCCCTCAATACAGCCCAGGGCCTCCTCATCACCATACTGCACTGCAGCCTCAGCAAAAAGGTCCGTCTGTCTGTGAACCTGATCTACTGGGTCTGTGTCACAACATGAACGTTGACATGAACGTGTTTTGTTCTGTACGCAGGGCCAGAGGGAGTGCGGTCGATGTCCACGTCTTTCCCACTGCTGTGTAACTACCTCGTCCAGCTCGCCGGACTCTGTGAAAGGTTCTGCTGTGCGATCCAACAGCCGCTACATGAGCAGCCAAACCAGGAGAGCCACTGCTAACAGACAAGTACCTGACGATACTTATCTAAACGGTTTACAACGCAACTGTGTTGTCCTTCTCCCTCACACCTTTTCTTTTATTATCTGATACAGAGTCGGATCAGGAGAATGTGGAACGATACAGTTCGCAGACAGACGGAATCCTCTTTCATCGCCGCAGATGCAAACAATACTCCCACGCTGAATAGAGGTGACGATAACTTTTGTGTTTTTAACAAAGGGGCTGCAGCCCCAGGCCTTACCACCAGGGGGAGCTTCAGGTTGCTGATGTCAAGTGACTAAAATTAGTGAATGTCTACTTATGCTAATTTTATTCTACTTCAAACACAAATAATATCCACCCACCTCTCTTTTAAACATCGTAGATAGATATTATTGGTGTTTTTCTACGAAGAAAATATGCCACCACCTTTACAACAGAGGGTAGGAAGATATTATGGGTAGTGTTGGGCATGTTACTTTAAAAAAGTAATGTTTTACTTTACTAGTTACTGTTCTGAAAAAGTAACTAGTTACGTTACTAGTTACTAAGTGATAAAAGTAACTAATAACTAGTTACTTTACTTTAAATAATAATAATAAAAACACATTTAAAAGGTTTAGTGTTGTGTTCTATCATAATGAAATGTAGTGGAACAATAAAAACAAAATAGATGTTTAGACCTTTTGACAGACATCTTTATCGTAACCTCAACTTGTCACCAGGTGTGTGAGACTGTTTATTTCCCTATAAGGCAAGAAGACCCGCCCAGGTCTCTTTCTGATTGGCTTAGCCTGAAATGTTATGTGTAGGAAAATACTTCAGATCAATGGCACTTTATGAGCCTATCGGCCGTGATCAGGACACAACATGAAGGGCCTAGTCCTGGCTCAGACGGCGGCCCTGGTTACTATAACATTTGTTTGTATATATTATATTAATGGGATTTATTTTATTTTTTCTGTAGCTGGTTTAGGAAACCATTTCCTCACTAATCCGGTGTTGCAGACTCACTCTGGTGTCTCTCCTTATGACACACTGATGGCCCAGGGATACAACCAGCCTTTTACATCCACAGGTGAAAGTCTTGCTGTAGTTACTGCTATACATTACAGGGACAAAATATTGTTGACTGACCGTTGTCCTCCTGTTGTACCTTACAGACGGTAATTTAACCCAGAGCCAGGAGTCCTGTGGGTTGGACAGTGTGTGTCTCAACGGAGGCTACACACCTAACACCTTCACTCTGCATGGTCTGGGGACAACACCCGGTTCCCGAGCAGGAGTTGTGGGCAGTTCGGACCTTCTAAGGGAAGGAGGGGTGCAAATGGGCGGTGACGATATCTCCCCAGCTCTCCTCACTCCACATGGAGCTTCAGATCTGGACAACAACACTGGTCTTCACCACAATCTGTCCGATGCAGCTGCACTGGAGAAGATGATCATCTCCGAGCTGGTGCAAAGCAACCTTCGGCCATCGCACCGCATGCCCATTCCTCCAGAGCGCTACGGGAGTCTGGCCAGACCTCACCAGCAGGACAAGGCAGCATTCACTCACACTGCCACCTTGACAAGACATGGTCAGGCACCCAAGAAGGGTGGAGTTACCATTCTGCAGCCAAACATACGCCATAACGCGCAAGAAGGTTGGACTCATCCGAGGCACCACACACAAGATGAAGAGACGTATTCTGCAACCAGTCGTCAGGATCATCCAGTAGCCACTCGCGTACAGGACAGCTGGTCCCACGCGCATGGACCTGGAGATCCTGATTCCAGAGAACTGTTTAAAGACAATGAGAAATCCCAACTTCAAGGCACTCTTGGTCGACGTGGTCTCCAGGAAAGGCAACAGGCCCGTCCTCCGGATGTTCAAGCTCGACCCTACTCCACCCTCAGCTGTACACCTGGCACTCTGTCCCGCCACCGCGGCATGGCCGAGACAGGCGGAGCCATGGAAAAGGAGCGCGAACGGGAGAGAGACTGGGATCGGTACAGGGACAGGCCCCTTCCTCCTCCTCCACCACCTCCGCCACAGGAATCGGATACCATTTATAAGGATCTGGAGGAACCGCTGTTGTTGAAACAGAGAGAGCCGACGAGTGCAGAGACGTGGAGGGACCGTGTTAAAGATGAGACGTATCACTTAAAAAAGGACGGAATAATGGACGACCTGAGGCGAAGATCAGAGCGAATGAGAAACGAGTCGTTTACCTCTATGAAGAGAGACAGGGAGATGTACGAATGGAAGGACGGCACAGAGAGAGGGAGGGAGGAATGTCATCTGCTGGAGAAAAAAGATAAACGATTGGACGTGTGGCAGGGAGCAGAGGCGGAACAGGAGGAAACCTTCATAACCCAGAGGAAGGACTTTGCAACTGAAGGATGGAGAGGGGTGAAGGACAGAGAAAAAGAGGAAACCTTCTTTTTAAATGACAGAGATGGCTGGAGAGGAGGCGTTGAACGAGAAGATGAGAAACAGAAGGAGAGAATGTTAGAGATATGGAGAGGCGGCGGTGCCAGAGATAGGGAGGAGTCCTTTTTGTTCGTGAGCAAAGATGCAGGGGCAGATGGGAGGAAAATAGGGAAGGACAGAGGCTCTCTACGGTATCCTGGGGACAAAGACGACTCAGATAGCTTTGCTTTGCCCCTGACGCCAGATCTTGACCTGGATGTTGATTCTTCCCCAATATACGCTAGAGATTCTAACTCCTCCCCTCTTTACCCAGGGGACCGGAGTCCTCCGCCACTGAGTATTTTCAATCAAAGTTCTCCACCTACAAATATCTTTGCTGCACGGAACACTGACTCATCCCCTGACAACATATACTCCGCCAATATCTACAGTCGAAGCTGCTCCCCTCCCCACTTCTATACCCGCAACCCGCCGACGCTCTCTTACCCCGACAGCAGCCCCGAAGGTCCAGACGAGGTCAGCCCTACTGACCGACCCAACCGACCCGTCCTGGAGTTGCCCTACGGCCTCGGAAGACCCCCGGTGGGACCGCGACCCAATCATCTGCAGACTTTCTACCAACCACCGCCACTGTCATCCAATGGGGAAGCAGTGTACTCTGCAGAACCCACCTCCGAGGGAGAAGACGGTCAGATGCAGCGGGTGACAAGTCTGTGACTAGGGCGGTGGTGATCAGGAAAAAGAAAATGTGGAGGAGAAGAAAGATCTTAAAAAAAAAAGATACACACTGAGATAATCCTGTAGAACTGTGGTTCCTACTTGAGGATCGCTGATGTAGATCCTAAAGGCTAACAGCGATGACATCAAGATTGATGACTCCTCCCTGATTCGGTCACCTGATCACCACGTGACTCCCCGTTCATTTTTTGTTACTTTTTTAATGACTGTGATTCATTTCTGTCTTTTCTTCCTTCCTCTTCCTCGTCCTCCTCTTCCGGCCTTTTCTCGTGTGACTTCCCATTCCATCTTACCAGTGTTAATCCTTATTGGCCAACTGTGTTTTCTTTCTTCTGAGATCCCGCCCCCTTGTAACAAGCCAACAGTGTGTCAGAGAAACACTTGTTTGTTGCCAAAAAAGTTTTAAAAAAATATGTGCATGACTTTACAGTGGCTTTACGTTGCTACAGGCTGTGAGAGGAAATGCTGATCTGTGTGTGTGGGTGAGTGTGTGTGTGTGTGTTTGAGTGTGTGTGAGGGGGGAGAGAGCGAGAGAGCGAGAGAGAAGGTGTGTGTATATATTATTCTTGTATAATTAATGTATCAAAGTAAAACATTTTATCAAGATCAACCAGGGATTATCTTACACACAAACCCAGCTACTGGACTCTTGAACTCTTCAACAGTGGCTTCTCAAACAAAGACAAAACCTCTGACCCCCCCACCCTCAAGACCCGCCCTGCCAGTTTCTGTTGGTCATATAGGACTTTCATAAAGTTTGTAATAACAACAGAACTCTTGACATTATATAAAACCTCAACAATTTTCTGCCAACCCCAGACTCTTTGTACATTCAACCTCCAGTGTCATGATTGTCTTGTATTGCTATTGAAGTTCAAGTAAACATGTGGAATAAATTGTTTTGGCCTGTTTGATTTTGCAGAGAGAGTAGAACAGCATCGTTCCATTTCCCGTTGCGGCGGTCATTTGGGTGACAGTTGTGGAGACGGCTGCCCCTACAACCCGGTTGACAGATAAGCAGATTGATTGGATCTGAGGTTTTTTTAGATTTTTTTTTTTTTTTTTTTCACAATTTTGGGCAAAATGCCCAAGTCATCAAATATAACATCTAAAGCAAGTCTGCTTCTGTTTCTTAACCAAACCATGCAATTTGAGACACTTTAGGGAATTTTTTCACCATTTTTTTTACAGTCGTAGCTGAATTTTTTAATCTAATTTTATTGTACACAAAGGTTTTTCATTGAAATGAAGTGTTGATTTTTTTTTGGACAGGTTATTAAAATTATGATTAAAATTTTGGCAATTATTTTTCAAAAATATTTTCAATAATTTTTTTATCAATGATAATTTTTTTTCATCAAATAATTGAATTTAGTTTTTTCCTTTTCTCATTTTATTGAGTATTTACCTGGAGCTAGGAGAGAGTAAACTGTAACATAACGGAGACCATATGGTCTCCATATTATGATAAAAGCTCACGTTTCCCTGCATTGCATTGATTCAATTGCACACTAAGTTAATGCCACTAGGTGGCAAGAGACAGCTTGGTGTTGGTTGGCTGTATCTGTGTGAAAGACTCGCAGCCTCACATTAAAAAAAAAAATTTAAAAAGTAAAGAAAAAATTGGAGGAGAAATTGTAGAGATTTTCATCAAAATAAATATTATTTTGCTAAGTTATGATGTCGTCCATTCACACTTTGAGATTTATTCTAGTTGTTTCACCAGTTTCATTAGGCAAAAAACACAGGTTTTTTTTCCCTTTTTGAGAAGAGCACATGACCTTATGCTCACAAATGTCAGAGTCAAATGACGATTCTTCAATTTCTCTGTTTCTTACAGACTTCCTCATTTGTTGATCACCCACACATAAAGATTCCCAGTCCTTTTTCCCACCATGACTGGGTTTCTTGGTTGTCACATCTTGTGAATTTTTACAGAGAGAATTGAAAAAAAAAAAAGTATTCTTTTAGACGCCATGACAAAAACTAAATATAGACAGACCGCCAAGATCACCTGCACAATAAACACAACTGACAAAACAGAAATAGCTTTTTAGAAATATTCTAACCTGTTGGGATAACTCTGTAAACCACAGGTAAGATGAGGTGAGCTCAAAGAATTTGTCAAATATTTTAACCATTCAAATCCCAGTCACTTATATGTCATGGCAGTAAAAGATTTTATTCTTGTCATGTGTGTTTGTTTTCTCATCTACTTCCCCTTTCACAGCAACCGCAAACATTCCCTTGACGTTTTTTTTTTCTTGGCAGATTCTTCTGCTCATGTTAAGGACGGCTATTTTAGGTGGCAAAGATAATGATCCTACCAATGTCCCATCAAGTCCCTAAATTGTCAAGTTATTTTTTAAAAAACATATTTGGAAGATATTTTATATTCATTTCTATGACTGATAGAGCTGCGCAAATTCTCAATTACATTTATTTTATTTCTATTTCTGAGGCAGTTCTGATAAATCACATCTCTGGACCTTTTCCCTTATATGTCAGTTTTATAAGGAGGATCAGAACCTGTTTCACTAACATCTCATTCATCTGCTGCCCTTTGTAAGTCATCAGCATTAGTCACCCCAGATGGTTGGTTCATCTTTGTCATGTCAGATGGACAGATGGATTGTAAGGGTGTGAAGATTAGATCGGTTATCGATCTGTCACCTACACGGTATACCAATATAACGGAATAAAACCAATATAATTAAAAGGTTTTTCCAACCGCAATTTGGCAATAACTCGACAAAGTCCAAGGCAATAATGGAATCTATCGCTCGTTATATAACAAAACAATGTCCTGTGGGACAGCCTGCAGTGCTGTCTACCTTTCTGATCCACTTGTTGATTGGAATAAAATACTAATTGTCAATCAATGGCTCATAATTGGATGTGTGACAATAAAGTGCTATTCTATGAGTAGCTGAGAACTGCAGGTATAAGTGAGTGAGTATATTAGTCAACACTAGTCAGAACAGAAGTCAATATTGTATATGTATTAATTATGATACAACAATAATGTTGAACAATATTGTTGCCATGTGTTGTTGGTTTCCATCTCATTCATTCATCTTCATCCTTTTATCCGTCCCCAGGTCCCTGGGACAGCAGTCTCCATGGCCATCACCCAAATCCCACTGCCCAGCCCACTGAAAGTTGGACATTGAATGTAGGTCTGGACCAGACTTGAACAAACTAAGACCCGGGGATGGATTTGGCCGGTTTGACTTTTTAATCAGGTCAGCTAAACTTGTTGTAAATTTTACTATTCATATCATCATTATACTTCTGCAAAGCTATCATTTTAGACAAAAACATGTGTGGGTTAAACTAAGGCCCGGGGGCCAGATGTGGCCCACTGAGTTTGTTAATGCGGCCTGCATACCTTGTCCAAATTAATTAACACATTTTTATTATCATTATACTTCCTTTTTCTTTTCCGTGCAATAATGCGTTGCACAGAGTCAGACTGACTGTGTGGGCGGGTTAGAAATCAAGGGTTGTACTACATTACATTACATTACATTACAACATTTACTCACTATTATTATTATTTTTTTTAACTCTATTAATCCCTCTGGAGTATCCTTCCTGACCGCTGAAGTTCCCTGAGCAAGCCACCTCCCCTCTCCCCCCAACTGCTCCCCAGGTGCTTGCACAGCTAGCAACTTTAACTATTTACAAGATCTGGAGTTAGAAAAATCCCTCTGATCCCTCATCATGACACATGACACAGAGGGCTGATGTTTCATGATGCTAGCTGGCCCAGCTAGCAGCCCCCTGCAAGGGATCAGAGGGATTTTTTTAACTCTATAGTTAAAAAAGATGCTAGCTGAGCCAGCGCCCGGGGAGCGGATGCTCAGGGCACCTCAGCGGTCAGGAGGGATACACCAGAGAGATTAATAGAGTTAAGACAATAATAATGGTGAGTAAATGTTGTAATGTAATGTAATGTAATGTAATGTAATGTAATGTAATGTAGTACAACCCTTGACTGTTAACCTGCCCACACAGTCAGTCTGACTCTACTTTCACTCTGGGCAACTCAACACCAAACTGTCGTCGGAATCATACTCCCTGTTTCGTACCTTCTTCATTTGCAGTTTTTTCCTCCTTCTCCTTCACCTTTCATTTTCCACCGCACACTGATCTTTGCCACTGGGGCCGAGTTGCGCAGCAGTAGCAGAGAAAGAAGATGCGGAAACTCTCACCCCCCCTCGCTGTCTCTCTCTCTCTGAGTGTGGGAGACGACAGGGAAACCCATGACTTCCGCGATTTTCCTCTCTCACTGAAACCACAGGCAGAGAAGTCAAGCCGAAGGTCTATAAAACCGACCATGAAGCTCGGTGCTGACAGACCAGCGCAGACCCCGAGGACGAAGTGTGGAGCGAAACGCGCGAAAAGAAGAGCAAAACCTCGACGATTTGTTTCAGACTCTTCGGTTCTGTGAAGACTAATATCTGGACCGGGAGGACCCTTGTATTCGACGGACCCTCAATGTCCCCCGAAAACACGACGACGGACGTCGAGTCCCTGCAGAAGAGTGGCCGCCCAGGCCGAAGCTACCTGGACGTTTGCATCGTCACGTCCATCGTTTTTCTCTTCGTGACCGTGGCGGCCATGGCCGCAGCTGGAATACTGTTCGCGGCAGAGTTGCGCTCCGAAGTGCGTCCTTCCGCTCAAACCTCTGCAATGATCAGTGGACAGTCCGCTGTCCCACAGTACAAGGTCAGCGTGGAAACATTTTTATACACAACTTTACTTCAGGTCATTGTTTTGCTCATTTTTATTTTTATTTTTTTTACTAAATGATTGTTTTCTTCCATGACAGGTGGATAAATTTGCCTATCTGCAAGCCAAGACCGGTGAGTCTAACTCTAGTTATTATTCAAATATATAAATATATGGGGATATATTATGCAGAAATATGCAATACATACATATACTATATATATATAAATGATAAATTATTACAAAATATTTAATTCAATTTGAGGAATGTAAGTTATTATATATTATGAGTACCTATATAGAAATATAGAATGTATTTTAAGAAAAAAATGTATATATAGTATACACATATATGATATATGAAATTGTTGACCCGCTGTGTCAAACGCTGAAAAAGGGACAAGCCAAAAGAAAAAAAATATATGATATATGCCAAATAAATAAATGATAAAAATAAGGGAAGCAACTATATATGTATATGTATGTGTATATGTAATATATATATATAATATAGTCATGTACATATACAGTCGAATTGGATAAAAGTCAGACAAACGTATTGTAATATAATGTAATGAGATATATGGTATATATTTATATATAGATTAGTTTTTATGTCTGTGTCTAAGATTTCAGTTGGTTGATCAGTCTGTTATGGAAATGCAGCTGATTGGTAGTTGAGGTCAGATTTGGAACAAATTTCAATTTTTAATTTATAGAAATAGACTCTGGAAATTGTCACTTTTATAACTTATATAATTATAAAACCATATTACATATAATAAAACCACGTGGAAACCAAATATACCAACATCGTATAGTTCTCAGAAAAGTCATTTTTATATTTGTGTAGAATATAAATTCACTAAATCGTTCTGTTTTTTTTTTTTATTCCAGTTGAACTGAAAAACTCCACCATGCAGTGGCACCAAGTCCACCACGGCCAGTCTGTGTCCGTTGGAAGCAACTTCCTGTTTGACCGGAATCAGCATTCACTGAAACCACTGCGGGAGGGGATGTACTTCATGTACATTGACCTCCACTTAACCTGCAATTTCAAATGCAACGACGGCCTCCTCACCATCAGCGTTGGAGATCACCTCACCTGTCAGCTCAGGTTGCCTAAAGCCAATTCAACACCTGTGCAACAAAAATGCTGGACAGTGACCAGGTTGACTCAGAAGGATCTTCTTGTTCAGATGACCGTGCCAGAGGAAGGGCTGAAGAACTGGAGACTCGAACACAGCGGCTCAGGATTTGGGATTTTTCTCATTGACTAATATGAACTCTTGAATACTAGAGTAGAGTATTTTGTGTAAAGACCACAGCAGCAAAGTATTGAAAAGACACTTTTCAGTTGTTTTCTGTATATATATTTATTTATGATTTATTTATTCACTTTTATTTATAGAGCCTTGTGTTGCTCTTTGATGGAAAAGTATTTTGATATACATACCACTACATTATGGTTAATGTGCAATATGTTTGACTTACTTATGTAACTTTATAGACTCATATCCTCCACTTAAAAACCTCATTTACATTTCCCTGATGTCAAATAGTGACACAGGTGCAGTGATGTTGAAATGTTTATTGTTGGATAATTTTTTCGGAATATGCACTGATGTGAGAAAGTATTTATTTGTTCTTTTAGGACAGACTACAACTTGGTGGATGATAATAATGTATCGGCCATTTAAAAAAAAATCAACTTAATGCAAATATTATTTGGTTCATTGCAACAAATCATGCAGTTTGACTCTGCTGAATATGAAATGGATTTTTGTTTAAAAAGTTTATTGTTAAAGGAAATTGTCGTGCAACCTGTTGCACATTCTATTCCGGGAAAAGTGTGTTCATCATTTCCTGTTTATTTACCACATTGGTGGTTAAACAAAAAAAAAAAAAACAACGGAGATGAGACAGAAAGTGCATCATATGCATTTTTAATTGCAGCACTTGAAAATCTAATTTTCTTCAATATACATATGCCTCCATTCATTCATGCATATAAGTTTATATAATGTGTATTTTTTTTTCTTAAAGTTTTAAGAACACATTCAGTTGCTTTTTGTGTTTTGTTGTTTTCTAATTTTTATTTAGTTAAAAGAAAATCCAATATATATATATATAAAAATATATTTTTTCATTTATGCATTTGGCTGATGCTTTCCAAAAGGACTCACATGAAAGGGATTATCAGTTAATGATATACAGTATATTCTCTTAAAAAAACTCCTATTAGCTTCGTACTTGGTTCATAAAAATGTTAATTGCCCATAAAACAGTACATTTCTGTCAAAATTAAAAAACTAAACCTAAAACTATTCAGGATGGTTTCAGACTAACGCCACCTGAATACGAGTGTTTTTGAACTTATCAATCTCAAGCAGCAGGAAGTGACCCAGTTATAACCTCAGCATGTTTCCACAGCAGACCTTCCACCTGTTGAAAACAGTCTGAGGGTTGGGTGCGGTTTAAGATTTTATTTGTTGATTGCACATCATACAGCAAGACTTAGCATCTACCCGCTGAGCAAAACATTTTTAGATGCTAAAAAAACGAGTAAAGGAGTAGACCGCGAACTCTGCTCCTGAGGCTTTTGTTTTGAAAAACTCTCTTTACATGTGTGAACATCACAGGTTGTTTCCCTCTTCATCTTCAAGTCCCTGTTGAACGTAGACTCTGAAACTTTCCCTAGTGAACGATCACAGCTGAATCATGTTAAGCAGCGTCAAGACCACATCCTACACACAAAGATACTCAGGTGAAGTTTATTCTTTGGTTTTTGTCAAGTTGACACTGGTTCAATTGTTGATCAGATGTAATGATGCAGTTTTTTTTTTTCTTCTCACATATAAAATAATCATGAAAAATGAAACTATGGCAATCCTGAATGTCAGAATGTGCAAGAAAAACAATTGTAACAATGTAACGATTGTACAACACATATCTACACTTTTTGTGTAGGGATTATATTTACAGTATAAATTATTATTATTAATATTTAATGTGCTGAGAGTCAAAAGAAAGGCTAGAGATAATCCCACTGGACCAACATCTCGCCCCACATTCATGTTCAGTAAGTTATTAAGTTATGTACAGTGAACCAGACCAGCCCTAAGGACTTAACATAAACGCCCCCATGAAGTTCTCCGTTTGTCCTGCACGTATCGTCTGAATATTCTCCAACGTGACAAATAGTTTATCTCCTCTATACAGGCGGAAAATTCCTGCCAGAAAACTGTTCCATATCTCCTCCGTTACCGATGCCCTGCTTGTGGGCTTTGGGTTCCGGCAGTGAAGACTAGAATAAAGACAAGGACATAAAGATATTAAAAAAAGTTTGTACAACGATAAGAGTGTGAGGTTTTGTCTTACACTTTGAAAGTGAAACCTTGAGAAACAAGCACCTCCAGAGTAGTATTTCATGATATGAGATACGAGCAGTGTTGGGCAGGTTACTTTTAAAAAAAGCTATTTATTACTTTACTACTTACTGCTCTGAAAAGTAACTAGTTACATTGCTAGTTACTGAATTATCAAAGTAACTAATAACTAGTTACTTTACTTTAAAAAACATTTTAAAAAAAGTTTAGTGTTGTGTTCTGTATCAACTATCATAATGAAATATAGTGGAACAATAAAAACAAAATAGATGTTTAGACATTTTCACAGGCAACTTTATCGTAACCTCAACTTGACACTTGCCGTCGTCTTGCTTGTGGGTGTGTCCTGCTGTACCACATCACGTGTGTGAGACTGTTTATTTCCCTATAAGGCAAAAAGACCCGCCCAGGTCTCGTTAACCTATGTCAACCAATCATCGCTCCGTTTCAACGCATGGGTTCAGTTAGTGTGGACGGCCGTCTTTCACTGATGGCTGGGAGAAATCGTCCTGTTGGACCACAGATAGTAACGAATAACAAGCACCTTTACATGCGTTACGTTATTAATTACCGAGAAAATTAGTTTTGTTATGTAATGACTCACAGGTACAGATGTCAGGTAGCCGAGCCGCCTCACTTGTTAACTTCATGTGTTTGTCATAAGAGTATCATAAGATGCGAGCAAATTTTTGCTTCAAGATGCGAGTAATGACTCAAGATACAAGAAAGCTCACAAATCGCGATGTTAGATGGCACTTGTTGGCTTCACTTACTCGTCGACCTGAGGTGAGGTCTCGCAAATGTTATGTTATGTACAGACGGGACTAACGTTGGGACTAACGTGTTATTTGTCAAGCCGTTAATGTAATGAAACTACTTTTCTCGGTAACTTTCAACGTAAAGTTTTTATTGTACCACTACATTCCTTTATGATAGTTGCTACAGAACGCAACACAAAACTTTTTAAAGTAAAGTAAATAACTGGTTATTAGTTACTTTTATAATTTAGTAACTAGTAACGTAACTAGTTACTTTTTCAGTGCAGTAACTAGTAAAGTAATAAGTTACTTTTTTAAAAGTAATTTGCCCAACACTGTGTACAGTGCACCAGACAAGCCGGTAGAATGAGAGGTTCATGAAGTTCTCTGTTTGTCCTGCAAGTATCGTCTGAATATTCTCAAGATACGAGAAGGTTCACGGAGGCTGACGTTAGATATCTGCGCCGTCTCACTTGTTAACTTTGTGTGTTCGTCAACCTGAGGTGCATATTCCCTGATGTGTTTGCGTTATCTACTTGATTCGGGATACAAGTGCGTTACGAGTCGATTCCTGGAAGGGATGATGCTCATATCTCAGGGTTCCACTGCACTAACGTTAACTGACTCACCTTTTTGATCTCATCAGTTCTATGGGCTCTCCGTAGGCACTTGTGTTTCTCACAACTTTGTGCATAAGTGAACAATGCACTGCTGCATTAAGTTGCACTTTAGAGTAAAGAAAGTAGTATCCTTCCTTCTCCACCAATAACTGGCCTCGGTCGTAGCCCATTTTGTGTAAAATGGCGTCGCCTTTGTCGTGAATCCATTGCACCACATTATTTTCCACTGCAGGAATATTGGAGCCTTTAATAAAGCACAGAAAAAATGAAAACAGATTAGACCGCCATGAACCGTCCCGCAGGTGTTGAGCCCACTGGGTGGAGCCAACGATGACAGAGACATTGACTCTGGGACAAAGTGCCACAAAGTTGACTCTTACCTATGAGATGAGCGAAGGGCCTCTGTGTTATCTTCTGTGGGAATGGTATTTCATTGAACTCTAAAAACAAGACAAAGTGTTAGTCTAATTTGTCCCACAGATGTGAATTTCTGTTAAAAAAAAGATAAAAGTCAGGAAAATACCTTTATTTGAAATCTGGCCTAGAAAATGACCTTCCTGGAATAATAATAAAAAAAAATCAGGATGCATTAAGAGACAGTAAGACATTCAGCATCAAGAGATTTTATCTGTTCACCAGATGATCTAAAATCTGGGGGGACTTTCCTTTCCCCAGACAAATTGTCCAGGGATTGGACCATCTGGTTCACCCCCCCAACCACCACCCACATCATAATGCACCGTACCAACCCCACATTAACCCGAGTCCACTGGAAGAACCCAACCACCCTGACAGGGACTCTGGGCCAGAATGATAGTAATTCTTATTTCAGATCATTTAATATAAGATATAAAAGGAAACAGAACTAATTCAACCTATTGTATCAGTGTTGAACGTAGAGCACACACAACTTCCCACATTCAGTCATGTTCATCTGTCTGAGTCGAGCTATGACGTAGTGAGAATAAGGGAAATTCTAGCCAAACAATTTTCCAAACACTCTCTCTTTCTCCACTCAGACACAATGGCAAACTCACCTCAGACTTTCTGTATAAAAGGTAAATAAAAAAACCCTGCACGACGAGTCCAAACATGGTCAGAGCCACAAGCAGCAGGAGAACCTTTTGACCAACTCTGGCCCAGAAAGGTTTGTTTCTCCGGGGCATGTAGGCACATTTTGACTGACTGTCCACCACGAAAACCTGAGGGCTGAAACCCACGTCCCCTTCTGCCATGCCACCAGAGACAAGTCCGCAGAGACAGACACGTAAAGACGTGAAGCGATGTTGGCTCTGAAACACATGAGGGTGGAATAATTCGATAAAAGAAGGAACGAAACCGTTGCAAAATAATAGAAGCAGTGAAACCAAGAAATATCTCACAAATAAGACAAGAGGCTTCAGGGGTTTTTCTCTGCTTTGTCTTACAGAACTATGAAACCGTTATCTGAGAAATAAAGATTTTTCTGAGAAAAAAAAGAAAATTTACCTTTGTTCACCTGATATTTTGTCTCCCTCAGGTCCTTCAGTTCAACAGCAGCTGGAAATGTGAACCTCCTTAAGTTTGTGAGGAGAAAAGACTTCAAAAACCCTAAACTAAACTAATATATGAGTAGACTTCTCTGAATGCATCATCTGCCAAAAAATGTCTTCATCCTGAAATGTGGCAAAATTGTTTGCCTTCTCTCACATTTGGTGTGAGATATTTAACTGCTGCCAGTTGACACTTATGCTGCTATTTAAGTATGCTTATGTAAGCAGGAAATGAATGTGACATGGGGAAGAGGAAAGAGGGTACGTAGTCTGTGTGTGTGTCTGTGTGTGACACTCCCCGAAAGTTGTGAATAAAATGTTTGTCTATTTGTCGACACTTCTCTTTCCTGCACTTTGATTGATCTTGACTTTCATTGCATCATGAAAGATGCAGAAACAACAATCATCCATTTTTTATTGACTGACTCTTTAAAGATACTCTTTCATGATTCAGCGATTCCATCAACTCTCTGCTCCATTACAGCAACAAACAAACAAAAGAACAAAAAGCTGATTTTGATGTTGTCACTTGTGTTCTGTTTGTTATTTCTCATGATGCTCATGGTCAATGTGTCATCAATATGATATTTGATGATTAACTTCCTTGATTTGGATTCTATTTGTCGACCATGTGCTCAAAAATCTAAAAAAGTTAAAAGAGAATGGTAGTAATTATTCATCCATTATTTTATCCAGCAGACCCCAATAGTCCCCCCCAGGGATAGGGCCGACTGGGTTTCCTCCCTGACCACCATCCACATCACAATGCACCGTCCTGTACCAGCCCCACATGAACCTTCCTCCAGGAGGTGAGTCCACTGGAAGGAACCTATAAGTTGACCAGGGATGGGATTTCATTAAAAACTGTAGAAATAAAAGAGGAAAGTATCTTGTTTTTTTTCCTCGTTTTCTGTCACTTTAACCATAGGTGTAGCCACGGGTGGGCCTGGGCCCGCCCTCTTGTCAGTCAGGTCCGTCCCATCCAATCAGAGTGCTGACTATGTCATAACGAGGGATGAAGTTCATTATCAAACTTAAGCTGTAATACTTTGGGGTTGGGCCCCGCTGATTTTTTTGGGGGCCCATCCATTTTATGGATTCTGGCTACGCCCCTGACTTTAACCTCTTACGGAAGGAAAGAAATCAAACTTTCTTGTCATCATCATCCACATCACAATATGTGACCTCTGCATTTAGCCCATCACCCAAGGGGGCGCCATGCTCAGGGGACCTTAATGGTAACCTGGCAGTTGGTGGATTAGAACCTGGAACCCTACAGACCCCAGTTCTGTTCCTTAACCACTAGGCCACCACTGCCCCCTAGAGCCCACTTGGAAACTTGAAATTACGACTTTCGATTTCCAGGAACTCCTAAACAGTTTGCTTCAGTCTGCGATGTTGTCCCTTCTGGTGTGTCCATATTATTCAAGAGTTGTATGTCTATCCATGTCCCCTACGCCGCTCCGGTTGATGGAACTGATTCCCCAGTTGGTAAAGTGTGTCTTAATAACCGTAGGGTCCGCGCTCAGAAGTTATTTCTAGGCAATAAGGTGAAAGAAATATCCTTTAAAGTAATTCCTAGATGTTAATTCCTTTTTTGTTAAATTTAAATATGATTTTGATTCGAACTGTGTCGTCTGTGACTCTGATACTGAGACTAGAATTCATTTGTTCTGGAAATGTCCATATACTCATGGACACTTGTAGGTAGGACATCTGTAGGTTTATCTTGGACAATCTTATTGGTGATTTTGAACTCCTCTTACAAAATGTACTTTTTGTTTTTTATTTTAATTATGGACCCTGTGCTGAAAAATAATATTTCCTGATTAATCTTATTATAATTGTTGCAAAATCTTATATCCATAAATGTAAAGTTACTAAAATTAAAGCCATTTTTTATGTTTTCAAGAAAGATCTGCAAATATACTTTAATTCCATAACCTCTGCTAAGAACAAAGAAGCTGTTATAATGTGGAGATTATACTTCCATTTCAATCATTTTGTTTAATTTGTTTGTTTGTGTGAACCCTGGTATATGTTGTTTTCATGTATCTGTCCTTGTTATCAATGTTATTAATCTATACCTTTATGGTAAAGTTCTTGGATTTAAATAAAGCACTGATCAAAAAAGGAAAAAAAAAGAACAGAGAAATGAGTGGGTCAAAATGAAAGGACGTTAAAAGAAAAATGACTGAACTACATGACATTTACAGACATTTAAGAAAAAGTGACGGCTGTGAAGAGCTGGAAAACACCTGACTGTAACATTAACCAAACACACAATGAGCGACAGGGAATTCACCTCCGTCAAATCCCTGCAGCGTTCAGTCAGGGCTGCAGAAGTGAAACAATAAGTTCAAAGCTGTGGAGTTTATCAGGACGAAGAATCTCCTCACATGGTACAAGGTTCTCCAACCTCCATGCACGGAGAGATCTGTAAAGCAGTGGTGCCCAACCACTGGGCCGGGTACCGGAACCGGTCCATGGGTGAATTGGTGCTGGGCCGCAGAGAAATAATGTTTCTTTTTGGCCCCATCTGTCGATTACTTATCAACAAAAGAACTGACCAATGGAATGGCTAGGATTCCATCATCAATAATGCAACTATATTTGATTAGGAAATATTTTCTCCGTGAAGACGACAACAATAAACTCAAAATGACGCAGAGTCATTGATACAAGATTCAAACTTTTTATACCGGTCTGGTAGCAGAAAATTATAGGCTGTGAAATCCTTGTTGTGCACATGCACAGTTAATTCAGGTAGGAAGATTTTATAGGTAGGAAAATATTTCAGAACACCAGAAATTTAATTTTATTAAGGGGTATTACAGGCTACAGGCTACAGACCATAACTAAAGTAAGAGGACCAAATATTTGGTCATAGAGTGAAGCCTCTAGATACAAACTCCCCATAGTAGAGTTTTATAAGTGAAGTTGAGCAACTTTTTGCAGGGTTTTTATTCAAGAGTAGAAAACAACTTACGACAATTCAGTCTAGACCAGAGCAGCTTCTTCTTCTTCTACATGACACAAAATGTTGCGCAGAGCAAAGTCTGTTTCTTTAGCTTAGCAAATACTGGCCAAAAACGTTTGCTTATTATTTTTATAACCTTTTTAAAAATCCAGGAACTTCTTCTTTGATACAGATTTACCAAACAATGTAATGATTGAAAGTTCTGGAACCACAGCACCCTACCGACCCACAGAATTTCTTGTGAACTCAACACCCACAGTAAAGGCTTACAGTATGGAGCGATGTGATGTAGGTGGCGCCCTCTGCAACATGGCAATGGACTTGAAGATGAAAGAATCCCATTCTTTTTAAATTCAGAGAAATTAGTGCATTTTTCTGTAATTAGAAAAATTTGAATTAAAAGTTAAAAATAGAATATTAATTAATAATTTCATAAATAAATTATTTAATTAATATTATAGAATATTAGAATTCAAAATTAGAAATTATTGCGTTTTTCTGGTTACGATGCACTCATTGCCCTAATTCCTTAGCTAACACTTATTCACTCATTGGTTTTAGTTTTGGTCAGTTTGATCAGCTGCTAAAAACACTAGTGTTGTTATTTAATAATAATAATTTAAGAAAGCACTTTTGTGTGAAATATATTGTGTTTTAATATTAATACCATAGAAGTTCATGTTTTGTGTCATAGACATAACGTTGTGTAAATCCTAATTTCAGGCTGAGTGAAATTGATTGGAGAGCGTTTGCTACTCTTCGTCCTCTGATTGGTCGGCGCCGTTGTCTTCTTCGCGCCCTTCATCCAATCACCACGCGGCAAAGTTCCTTTGCGGAAGAGAGATGGAGGGGAAGATGGCTGAAGTCAGATAGAGGGAAACATCCATCATGAAGCCGTCTCGGTGGGGAGAGAAGACCCAGTGGCGGCCGCTGGTGTTTGCATTGATTTTGGGCTGTTGTTTCGGCTCCGTGTGCTGTTTAGGACCGAGCCAGGACAGCGAGCTGACCTTCATGCTGCCGCCCGGGAAATCCGAGTGTTTCTTTCAAACAACAGTAAAGAATCTGACAATGGAGGTCGAATATCAGGTGAGAGTTCCGGCCGTAAAAGGTCTTTTCATCCGTGTTTGCTGAAACTCACCCACGACAACTCATATCTTCCAATTAATATTTTGAAAATATGAACCGGAAAGAGGAAAAACAAACGTTTAAAATGTCTCTGTGTGAGAGTTTTCGTCAAAAAGGAACAGTTACAATTGTCAGAGTGTAAAATAAATACCATTTTTCTTTACTGCTATTTGATGTGTTCCTTCCACTTCCCCATTTATCTCACACACACACTCACACACACACACACACACAGGTCCAACCAGGACCACAGTTTGCTGTGTTCCAGTTTAAGCTCTTGCTGATGGACCTGAGTGTGTTTTCTGGGCGTGTCTTAAGTCCTCAAATGTGTGTCTTCTGTAAATGCAGCACACACACCTTCTTCTTCCTCCTTTAGGGAATCATCTGTCCCTCCCTCTTCTCCATCTCACCCTGTCCTCTGTATCTTCTACTCTGACTCCAACTACCTCCATGTCCTCCCTCACTGCATCCATCAATCTCCTCTTTGTCTCCTACCTGGTAGCTCCATCTCTAGGACCATTCTTCTACCATTGTCCCTCCTCTGAACATGTCCAAACCATCTCTGTCTGTCTTCTCTAGCTTCTTTTTCTCCAAACCTTCCTGTCTGTGTTGTCAGAATACTTTTATTATCCTGAAGGAAAATACTCTGGTGCAATAAAGGAAAAGTAGAAACAAATAATACAGAATAATATAAGATAAAATAAAATAAACACGGTGGATCAATGAAGGAAAGATCAATAATGTACAGAGAGTTTGGCTCAAACAGCAGGTAAAAGTGACAGCGGGACGGTCGTCCCCTTGATTACCTCGTTCATAATCCTGTCCATCCTTGTCTCCCCCAATACGTTATATTATTTTTTTTCAAGTTGAATGTTTCTGCTGAGGGATCAAAAAAATAACTTATTTATTGATCTATAGAACTGATTTAAAAAGAAATCATAAAAAAAACAGTAAATTAAAGCCCATAGGTGTATTCATGTCAAGTCATTCCAGGTATTTAAACGACTCTTTTCACCTGACACTTGGTCACAGATCTGATGACCTGTTTTTGTTAAAGACAAACCCAAGGCCCGAGGGCCAGATGTGGCCCATTTGGCATTTTAATCCGGCCGGCCAAGTGTATCTAAATCACACTATTGATTCATATTTATTTATTATCCTTTTGTTGCCTGTAATGTAATGTACCATAAACACCTGGTGTCTGGTTCTGATCTTTCTGTCATCATTCATTTTGTTCGTTGTGGGGTCACAGGGGCAGGTGGCACCACCCAAGTCACATTGCACCATATTGTGGGGATAGTATGAGCGTCTCAGTGTCCACTTCATAGATCACTGTTGTAATAATAAAATAATGTCTGACACAGTTTGTTCCTCCTTCCAGGTGATAGCTGGTGCTGGTATGGACGTGAACTTTGAAGTCATCTCCCCACAAGGGATCAGACTGGTCTCCGACTCTCGTCGCTCTGATGGAGTCCACATGTAGGTGCATCTAAAACCTAGTCCTAGTCCTTAACCCTTAACTCACTGACCATGAAACGCTTTATACAGTTGAGCAACTAGATACGGGTTGAAGCCGCACCAGAACGGTAACCATGTGTAGAATTGCTTGTATTTTGATCGCAGTTCAACATCCAAAATACCACATTTTCACGAGCATAAGGCGCAACATACTCTCATACTCTCTGTGTCATTACTGTATTTAACACACACACACATAAGGTGCACCTGGTCACAGGGCGGGTTTTACATACATTCCACGCCCACACTTGCCCCTTTAAAGTTCTCATGGTGTCCTCTACTACGTCCGCCTTACAACAACACACATAGGGGGCACTGCACTATAGGGCGGACCGCACATTTTGAAGAAAAGACCTATAGTTGTGAAAACAGTAATAAAAAAATCAATTAATTAGTTCCTCCCCATTGGAAATATACATTAAATAAAAATTTAATCCAAATATCAAATACATATTTTGATCATATAAAACAATAATACTGCATCCTCAACAGGGTGACATACAATGTGTTACACCTTATGTGTGGATAGTGTTCACTAAACTCGAAAATCCATCAAAAAGTACAGTTCAAGTACAACTTTGGTTTGAAGCCGCACTGTTTTAGGTTTTGTTGGAGCCTTTTGGCAACTGAAGCCAGGAGCAACATGGAGTAATATGAACAATATAGTGTGTTTTGACTGTGCGCAGTCATTAGGATTTGGCTACATTCTAATATTCTGTTGCGTGTTAAAGGAGGCCTGGACAGAAGGACAATGATGAGACTGAACTGAGTTTGATGTCAATGTTGCGCAACTGTTAAAATCCGACACTGAAGATGAAGAATTTGATTTGTTTGTAGAAAAGAAAGGAACTGAAAGTGTGAGTGTGTTGTTTTGTATTTTTTGTGTTCCAACTGAACAGTGTTAGTTAGATTTTCTGACGCAGTTGGTTAACGTTCGACTTGTTTTGCAATGATAAATGTGCATTATGATCCGCTGTGCTTTATTGCCTGAAAAATACGCTATTAATAATTAAGAAGACATTTATATTATTGTAATAAATATGGGTGAAATAACCAAATGAAGGACAGCAAGACAGAATCAAGTGAAAAAATGGAGCTCTGTGGAGCACTAGCAACCAGATGTTAAAAAATCTTGAAAAAGTTGCCTACTTGTCAAAAGGAAAACTCCTACGTCAGAGACCTCATATCTAGGAAGGAAGTAAGGAAGGAAGGAAGGAAGGAGAGCAAGCACTCCATCATTGTGACACACAATATCTGACGTCTAAATTGAACCCATCACTAAAGTTAAGTTTCCACACTATGTATTGAGGAAATACTGGCATAGCATGTAAAGGCAGAAGTGTTATCATATAATAAATTAGTAGTATGATTTGGACAGGGTTGGCTGGACCAATTAAAATGCCAAATGGGCCACATCCGACCCTCGAGCCTTAGTTTGCTCAGCCCTGATCTAGGGGTAACCACTGGATTGAAGACAGGTGAAAATGTCAGAAATGCAAACGGAACAAAGAAATGTGATGAATGTTTTCCTGGTGGTTGACAGTGTGGAGTCCACGGAGGAGGGAGACTATCAGATCTGTTTTGACAACAGCTTCAGCCGCTTCTCAGAGAAGATGGTGTTCTTTGAAATACTCACTGATGCTCAAGCTGGGGATGTGGCTGGAGATGACGAGTGGACTGGTGTAGAAGAGACTGATGGAAACCTGCTGGAATACAAGCTGGACGACATCCGGGTGAGAGACATCAATCTAGAACAAGTGTCTGGTCACAGTGGGTTCTAACATTTGGCACTGAATCACGATCAGGAGATAAATAACATGTTAAAGTTGTGAACTTCAACCTTTCTATGTTTTCAACGGAGAACTGCTGCCAAAAAGAGGCAACAAAAGGATAACAAATAATTATGAATAAATAGTGTGATTTAGATACACTTGTCAGGCCGGATTAAAATGCCAAATGGGCCACATCTGGCCCTCGGGCCTCAGGTTTGTCAGGTGTGGTCTTTAACAAAAACAGGTCATCAGATCTGTGACCAAGTGTCAGGTGAAAAGAGTTGTTTGAATAATTGGAATTACTTTCCATGATTATACCTTTGGGCTTTAATGTTGTGACATGTACTTTTATTTTCTTTTTTTTTATCAGTTCTATAGATGTATAATTTTTTTTGAGCCCTCAGCAGATACATTCTCCTTAAAAAAATGGTATAATTTTTTTAAAAATTGTAAACTCACTTTTTTAGAGTTCAAATGAGAGGAAACGTTTCATAAAAAATATTGTATTTAATTTAAACACTACATGAAGAAATATATATTTTTATATAATTTTATACTTCTATCCAGGAGTACATGGATACTCTGCACAGACACCTGGAGCGCAGTCGCCACATGCAGACGGCACTGAGGGCTTTTGAAGCACGTGACAGGAACCTTCTGGAAGAGAACCTTTGGAGAGTGTCTTTCTGGTCCTGTGCCAGCATGGTGGTGATGCTCTGTGTGGCCCTGACTCAGGTAAATTAAATTAAATAATTAAAATAACTGTAAAAATGAACAAGTCAAAGTCACACCTGATGAATGCTGGGGCTAGTGTCTCTAATCCATCCATCATGGCTGGTCTCACCACTGTCCTGTAACCTTTCCCTTCACCTTAGCTGACTCTCTATCACTTTTGCACTGCAGGATAAATCTTTATTTTGATATATTGTCACATCTAAGACAATGCAAAACTGAGGTGGTGAAGGTGGAGGAGTTTAGATACTGAAGATCTCCACCAGAGCAGTGGAGACTGTGGAAGAGAAGAGAAGAATAGAGTGGAGTCAGGATGGAACAACTGGAGAAAAGAGTCAGGAGTGATCTGAGATAGAAGAGAGTCAGCTAAGGTGGAGGGTAAGGTTTACAGGACAGTGGTGAGGGCAGCCATGATGGATGGATTAGAGACACTAGGAATGGACGGAAGACGGGAGACAGAGCTGGAGGTGGAGGAGTTAAAGATGCTGAGGTTCTCTT
>JAFBJS010002065.1:12532-25230 GCA_016785265.1 Paraplagusia blochii | reverse complement strand
GTTTGGAGAGAAAGAAGCTAGAGGAGACAGATTGAGATGGTTTGGACATGTTCAGAGGAGGGACAATGGATACATTGGTAGAAGAATGATCCTAGAGATGGAGCTACCAGGTAGGAGACAAAGAGAAGATTGATGGATGCAGTGAGGGAGGAAATGGAGATGGTTGGAGTCAAATTAGAAGATGGAGAGGACAGGGGGAGATGGACAATGTTGATTTGCGGTGGATGTAGCAACACCTTCAACAACAAGGTCTGAATGAGTTTTACCTGGGAATCCCTGGAGGTGGCGCAGGTGGCACACGTGCCGGCCTTGATGTGGTCGGCGCTGCTCCGTGGTTTGCCTCTCCAGCGACACCGGGTTGTCCCGGTGGAGGACCAGGCCGTAAGGGTACGGGTGGTGCTCCAAAAGCTGTTGAAGGGTTGGGAGGTACGGGTGGAGCTGAAGTAGCCTGTCTGGCAGCTGGAGGTCGACTGGGAGTAGGTGCTGTTGCTGAGGCAGGTCGGGATCCTGGAGGACTTTTTTGGGAAGGTCATTTTAAAGTTGGAGGATATGGAGTAAACCTGCAGCCACAGCGCCCCTTAGTGGCACCAATTAATCTCTTACCTTGGATCCTTGTTTATCCAGTTGTCATCAACTGGTGGAGGTACTGGGGTGGAAACTGTGGTGGTGCTGATATCTCCAATTATGACCAGGGCCTCCTTCAGAGCATGGTACATCCTCAGCGTCTCCTCCCTCCTCTGAGCCTGCTCTGCAGACTCCTCCATCAGACTGCCCTGGTCTTCTGCTGAGTACAGGAAGGCCAGCAGCTCAGAGTGGATGAAGTCTTTAGCCTGGAGAGAGGAAGGGAAGAAGAAGGAAAGTTCCTACATAGGAGCTGGAAAACAGACTGAACTTTATAACAAGTAATGAAAAGTGATTAAACACTGGACGGATGATAAAATGGACGAGAGACATAAAGCGGAGCGTGTACACTGTTGATCATGAGGTGCATGATGGCCTTGGGCATCAGATCTCTGATGGACTTGTTGACGATGCCAATGTAAGAGTCCACCAGGTTGCGGATGGTTTCAACTTGGCGCTCCAGCTGAGGGTCCATAGAGACGGAGTCGGAGGAATTCAAAGCCTCTCCATTCTCTTGCTTGTAAGACAAAGACAAGGGGACAGATTGAATATGTATTCTCATATATTCATATATATGTGTGTAATATATTAACATACATCAAACCCTTCATGAAATGTTGCTGTACAACCAGATGAACAAGAATTAAAGAAACACAGACTTTCCACAAACCCTAAGTGTGTGAGTGTAGACAGTATTTACATAGTATAGTATAGTGTGAGTGGAAATATATATATATACACTATATAGTATATATTGTAGGGCAGACTTGGGCAAACAATTGAAAAACAAAAAAAAATTTCTCTTTGCCATCTTGTCTCATTGCATCGACTGAAGTTGCCACGGTTACCGAACAAGGGGCTGCACGTATCTGACATGTGCTTTTCAAAATAAGAGATTTTCTAAAATAAAACACATGCTCAACAGGTGATGCACATTATTTAGCTGATTTTTGACCAGCCGTTGGGTTGGGACCCAGCAGTAGAGAACCACTGCACTGAGGAGTACATATAAAAATAAACATTAAGGATTATTTGCACTACAGATCGTATAAATGATATACAACCAACACACCAGGCTGATAAAGTGATCAAACAACTTAACCAGTTCACCTACATTAACTTTTCAGCAATAATCTCACAATCTCAAGGCGGAGAAAGCATTGACCAAAGAGGAAGTTAATTTAACCAGATGTATTACAACAAACATGCTAAAGGCTAGCACCCTAAGCCTGTTAAAGGTGAGGAAAATGGTTAGTCCTGAGTTTTGTCATTTTAAAATAGCATTTTTGTTTTAATGAATTTTTTAGGCATTGCATTAAATAAAATGAAAAATGTATTTAATTGCATTATTCTTGTACATTTAAATTCAGTCTCTCTACCATGTTCAGTTCCTTTCTCACGCATGACAAAATAATTCAACATCTCTGAGACAAAAATACTCCCGTCCTCACAACAGAACCAGTATTACATACTTAGTTCAGTCAAATATATGAAAACAATTGATATTTAAAGCACAAATACACATTAAATGGTCTATTCATACCAGAGTGAAGATACTAAACCAACCAACGTACCTGGTCCTTTTCTGGGTAAACACCCGCTCTAAGGAATGAGGCCTTCCAGCTGTCCACGTCCTCCTGGGTGCCACATGCCAGTTCAATCTGACGCAGATCTTTATACACGTTTCTGCAAGACAGACCAGCACAGCCCAGCCATGAAGCTAAGGTGGAAAAAAGAATGCACTCCGTTGAGAATGCTGTGGTAGGTCCACACCTGTGCTCTGTGTTGAAGATGGCAAAGACGTGTTTGCTGGACATGAAGCTTTTCTCCACATCTCTCAGCTTCAGGTTGTCCAGAGGAAGCATGTACTTCTTCTCTTTTTCCTGTGGCGTTAAAGAAAATATTGAATGAATTGACCTTAGATTCTCAACCTCTGGTTGGTTTCACTTCACAATCTTCCAGTCTGTAGCAGGATTCATTGGACAGAGTTGGAATCTGTGACAGGACCACTCTCCTCCGCCAAAATAAAACTACATTTTATCACTTCAAGGCCAAAGAAAACCAGGACCTTGTTTTTCAGATCGATTGTTTTGACAGTATCTAGCTTAAAGTTCATGTTTGGACCATTTTTGGAAGGATTTTGTGAGGAAATTCTAACCTACTGGTTTTTCTTTTTTCAAGCTGTCCTCAAACTATTCTTTAAGCCACAGCATGTGTTACATCAGATAAATCCAACTGGGCTCCTGTTAAGTCTGTTTAGTTGAACACAATATTAACATAGTTGCAGGAATTGAAGAAAGAAATCAACTCCATCTATTTATCCATTTGCCAGTCTGTCTATCTACAGTATCTACCAACCATCCGTCCAACTATGTATCTATCAAACTTTAAGGTTTTTCATACGTTTTTTTTCAGAGCAGTTTAGTAAAATGTTGATGTTGTTACAAAGTTTTTCATTACAGCTGGAAGATCTCAGGTTCACTGGTGCGTAGCCTACGTAGCCTTCTTCCTTATCTGTGTGTGGGTTTTCTACAGATCATCGTGATCTTCCCACATCCCAAAAACAGACTCATTATAGGACTTGGCTGATTAGAAGTGAAACTTGAAATGACCACAGATAATTGCCAGTGGTTGGAAATGAGAATCTCACAAAAAAGATTCGCCAACAATGTGAACATTAGCAAACTGACCTCTTCATCTTTGTACCAGGAGAGAGACTCTGCAGTCAGGACAAACCAGTAGTCCTTGGATCCTCCCTTCATTATACTAATGTTGATGGTTAACCATCCTCTGCGGATCACCTGCATGGAAACATCAAAAGATGACCAGGTGGTGGAGTAGGTGGAGGCGCATCATACTAAAAGGCATAGTCTCAGTTTGTGTGCCATTATTATATTTAACACACACATAAGGCGCACTTGATCATAAGGGTTTTATATACAACCCACGCCCACACTTCCCCCTTTAAAGTTCTCATGGTGGCCTCTACCACGTCCGCTTAACAAGAACAGCACACAAGTGTGTGTATTTCAAAAAAAGAGCGGGAGCAAAACAACCACACTTCCACCTTTATCGTTCTCATCGTGTCCTCTACTACATCCACCTTACAACAACACACAGGGCGCGCTGCACATTTTAAAGAAAATCTAAGACTTTTATGTGCGCCTTATATTCGTGAAAATATGGTAATATCGTTTAAGATATTGGCTGTGTCGGAAGATTAGCAACAAATGTAAACCGAGAGGATTTATATGACATAGTGAGATGTTGTATGATGTATGTATAGTTACTATAGGAATCAGTGGAACTGTTAAGGTGGAGCAGTTTGGGGATGAATTTAGAGAGTTGAGGTTGAGACAGTTTTGACGTGTTGAGGAGGAATGCTGTCTGGACTACAGATGTTGGACTAGGAGCTGACAGGTCAGATGAAATGAAAATCCTAGAGGACATGAAGAGGAGGAAAGATTTTCCATCTTATTGGGTCATGTAAAAGTTTTACAAACCACAGAGATGGCGCTAACAATACCAGAAAACATTTTTGAAAGAAAAGTTACAACGATGTATGGCCAACTCTTTCACTTCCCGGTAGTATATCGAGATTTTTCCTTTTGTCACGGCCTACCCACGCAAGAGGAAGTGACAACTGCAGATGCAAGGAGGCGCAACGTTTACCAAAACCTCCCCTGAACCATTAGAAAAGGAGGAACACGAGTGGGGAAAGAGGAACAGGACAGAGAAGAGAAAAGCCAGGGAATGTATGTACATGTAAGGTGAAAAAGAAAAACTGTGACATCAGTGAAGGTCATAAAAGGAAAAACCCTGTGTAGAAACAGGGTGAAAGGGTTAAAAAAAAAAACTTTTTTTTTACCTGGTTTGGCATGACTCTCTTCTTTGTAGCACAAGCAGCACTTCTCTGCTGAGCACTGCAGTGAGAGTGAGAGAAAGTGAGAGAAGAAAATATTCTATATTTAACTTTCATTATGGCTTTTATTTATTGTTACAGCTTCAAAGAACAAACTGGCATAACTGGTCTGGAAAAATGTTTTCTTTTTGAGAAGAGGACTTGGGTCCACAAAGCTTCAGGTTCTCATCCACCTCTTACTACAGCACATAGCTTAGTGTGATTTGATGGACAGTTGATGGGACGGCTGTCCCAGCATCCCATAAATGGTTGAATAAATCAGTGTTTGCCAGATCAACCGGGGGACATACAACAACTCACATGAATTGAAGAAATTAAGACATAAAATGAAAATTAAATAAAAGTTAAATATGGAATATTTATATAAAAAATCTCTCAGGGCTAAGCCATGTCTATTCAAGGTTTATCAAACTTACTTGGCAAAGCCGATGAAGTCTTCGTGGTTCGTATTGATGTAGGAGAGCTCGATATCAATCAACATCAGCACCTAGCCCAGAAAACACAAACTTATCTCTCCAGTTAAAATTGAACAACCATTTTGGAACGTTTACTACAAGAAAAACAAGAAAACACACCTGGTCTTTAGTCTTGCTGTCTCGCTCTCTAATGTAAGTTGTGACAATTCTCTCCGTCTCTTCCCGTAGGCGAGGGTATGAGCCCAGCTGTGGAGAACAGACATAAGACGATTAATAAAAAACAAATAATGAATAATTTGACACTTTTTCGTCATTGACAGCATCTGAAAAGCTCATTTAGGAATATGAAGAATAGATTTGCACTGTTGTCAGTATCAGGGCCAGTCACTTTATTATATAGTGTCATAAAAAAGTCTGTTCACATCCTTTGTCATGTTCTTCTATATTCTTCATCGCATTTTAATTTTTTTTTTTTGCTGCAAGTTTTTTAGCTTTGGAGAAGTTATTGGACCAAGAAGACCTTTAACTCACACAACCAGCGACCAACCAGTTTTTTTTGTTATCTTCTGATCACTAATTATACTACTTGGTTTTACTGCGTAAAAATAGCAGCGGTATATTATGCGCATCAATTTGTCATCTGCAGCCACCTAGTGGACAAGAAATGTATTGCTATATATTATTCCTTTTTTTAATTACCCATGAAATCTTAACTTTACCACCTGCACCAGCAGTCACTTAAAAAAAAGGAAATCAATCTTCTTTGTAAACAGTAATGTACTCTGGAATCTGCTCTGTTTGTCTTCTGCTGGGATACTGTCCGTTCCTCTGACCCGTGATGCAGAACCCAGGTCACAAACACAGACTTAGGTTGTTTGGCATTGAGAATTATCTGAGTCCAAGTCGGGACCAATAACCAAAGTGGATCAGTGTGAAGTTGTTTAATCTTCTAATCTAATAAGTAATGCAAACGTCCAGCTGTGAGAGGAAGGAGAAGAAATGTTTGGAGCTTCAGAGGCTCAGTGGTGTGACATGTGATGATACCTTAGCGGTGCACTGTCTGACCGTGTTGATGAGTTCCTGAATGACCAGGTCGATGCATTTTAGACAGGGTTCTTTCAGCTTAATGATCTGCTTTTTCACTATGGCTTCAAATGCAAGATCTGGAGTGAACAGGCCTGTCCTGAAGAACACAGACAAAACAGACATGGAGCAGAGGAGCGACACCTACTCTAGGAAGGGGGTGAAACAGGCGGAAAGATATAGAACACTGGGAGAGAAGCGGTGAGGCAGGGAGGGAAATCAGAAGACGTGACAACAAAAACAAAGGATTTTTTTAGGTGCCCATACATAAAGAAAAAAACAGAATAGCCAGAACAAAAAATTAAGACCTAATTTCTTGCAGGGATCTCCTTGGGTAGGTATTAACACATTTACAAAACCATTAAAGTTCATTTCACAGATGTCATAGAACAAAAAGGACTTTTGTTTCGAGGCACTGCACTTACCTGACACCATGGATGTTCTTGATGGCATAACTGATCTCTTTTCTCAGTTCCTTCTCATCAAACTCCATCTGAAACACATCCCACACAACAGTGTTGGTCCTTAGACACAACATCCTGCACTTGTTCTCTACAGAGAAATGGAAATGACACGTAAACAAGCCAGGAAATATGCAGAAGCACCAACACAATTCCAACTCCATTTACTTTGAATAAATCAGTTGTTATGAACCTAAACGTGAATAAGACACAGGGAAAAATACGACCAAATCTAAAAGGTGGAAAGATAAAATGTGATGACTCATGACCAGTCACCTTTACTAGCTCAAAGGGAAAACGCTCATGAAAGATACGGTTTATCTTGGCTCCACCAGAAAGGTTGGAGGTGTCCACTTGATCTCCAGAGCCCTCGATGCATTTCTCAAAGTCGACACCAAACTGCTGCACCATCCTGTAGATTGCAAACAGTGAGAAATATAAGTGGCTGTGGTTAATTTGTCATAACGCTGTCAGAAAATATTATGCTGGAACAATAGTTGGTGCAACTAAACAGAGTTACACAACAGTACAACCGTGTTGTGACGTGTGTTGCTTTGTTCCTACAAAGGAAATGAATAGTTGTGACATCCCGTCATAGGCTGCAGTTCAAAAGTTTGGGGCCACTTTGTTTTTCAATTCAAATAACCTTAAACTTATCTGAAATACACTCTGTACAGTGGTAATTTTGTGGAATATATACACAGTGTATGGATGGTATAATGTGTTTTTATTTTACATCTCATGTGGGGAAATAAAAGTGTGACTTTCATGGAAAACACAAAAATTGTCTGAAAAGTACAGTATATGTTTTAATGGCTTGTGTACAGGATGGTTTGTGTTGGTATTTGTTCATGCACTAACTGAAGCAGAGCCTTTGTCTTGCGTGTGGGGTCATCTGGCCGGAAGTTCTTGAACTCCTCCGCTTCCTTCTCCAATGATAACAGCTGGCTTTGGAGTTTGCTGCGCAATCCTGGCAACGTGTCACGGATGTGGTTGGTAAGTTGCTGAAAAAAGAAAAGAAAAAAAATCACAAGTCTGCATAAGTTAAAAAAATATATTTTTGTCATTATCATTACAACCACTGCTTCTCATTCTACTCATTACTGCTTATGTTTAATCATCATTGTAATGTGATAATATTACATGAAATCTACATATTTCTTCCTAAAACTGACCAATTTACATCGATGAAATCAGCGCACATAAAAGTCTTAAATTTTCTTCAAAATGTGCCGCATGCCCATAGTGCAGTGAGCCCAATATGTAAGGCGGACGAAGTAGAGGAAACCATGAGAACATTAAAGCGGGAAGTGTGGGCGTGGATTGTATATAAAACCAAGCCCAATGGTCAGGTGTGCCTTATGTGAGAGTTAAATAAAGTGATAGCAAACAAAACTGAGACTGTGCCTTTTAGTATGGCCGTAATACTGTAAAAAGTTTGAGGAAAAGGTGACACTAACGTTTTAAATTAGGTCAGAAGGAGCACGTGTTCAGAGTCAGTCACTACAGGATTGAGATATTCCGTGATATTGTGAAGGGACGTGTATTTGCTCCATGTCTCTAACCTGATTTAGGGATTTTTGCAGGTGAGTTGTGCCCATTCGCTCTGCAACATGTCTGTACGCAGGATGAGACAAGAAGAACTTCCTCTCTGCAGCCAAGGCAGCACGGATGTCTTTTTTCCCATCAATATCCTTCTGACTGCGGTTGACCACACCGATGTAGCCTTTGACAAACATTGTTATTATTTTATACTACAGTAAATGTACTTGTAAATAATGCACTGAAATGATTTCGTGGTGTCACCTCTACGCAGCGGCAGCAGTTTGTTATCCAGGATGTCTCGTGCATCTGTACCCTCATCCATGATGTCCAGTTTTGTGATCACACCAATGGTCCGCAAACCTAAACAGCAATTTTAAAAAAAAAAGGCTAAGTATGGTCATCCCAACAGAGCGCACAAGTCTAGGTGATTGGAGTGAACCTCTCACCTTGAGGATCTACCTCCTTGGCTATTTTCAGGGCGTCAGAGTTGGCCAGGTCTGTATTGGCTGGGGTTACGGCCAGGATGAGACAACTGTCTTTAGCCACAAACTGTAGCAACATATCTCTGATCTGGAACTCGATGTCCTGAGGTTGGTCACCCACAGGCACTTTGGTCATTCCCGGCAGATCAATCACAGTCAGATTCAGCACTGAGTGATGTAAGAGGTTTGGTAAAAGGATGCAGTTGGTAAAAAACAGGCGGAAACCAAAGCTGCAGGATTTGTCCATATGCATATGTTACCATTTGGTGAATAGACACGGAGATTTATAGGCACAGGGGAGATGCCCTTGTTTGATCCAGTGAGACGATCGGTCTCTGCCTCTATCTCCTGGCGCACTTCATCAAAGTCCACAAACTTCCGGCCTTTACAGTGAAGGAACTCTGCGTACTCTGAAGATGAAGAATAAAACTTACATAGAGAGGCTATACAGTTAATCTTTTTATTTATACATTGCAACCTCGAGATGCCAGAATAATTCATTCCTGGAGCTTGTAACTTGAGGAGCTTGTATCTCAAATCCTGTTTTCCCCTTAGGAATAACTAAGTGCTTATAACAATGGGTAAAACATTTTCTTTTTTGCTTAGAAACATTCACACAAAAAATGATAGTAAATAATGAGTCCTAAGATATAAAATAAAATGTGGTTTGATTTATGAGCTTCAAAACCATCCTTACTACTACTCACTTTCATTATCGCTATTATGAAGAAAAATGCACAAAATGTATCTGCATGCTTGACTTTCAAAGCTAAATTTGCTTGATGACTTGCTTGTATCTCGAAATACTCTTATGTCGGGGAGTTTGTATCTCAAGGTTCCAGATTCAGTATATGCTCATGTGCTAGCTCAGAAGTGTCAAACACATTTCACCACATTTCACCACTAATAATTTTAGCAGCATGAGCTTCATTATACAGGCCACACTATCATAACTTGACGGGCAACATTTGATCCGCAGGCCTCGAGTTTGACACGTGGTGTTGCTCATCTTTGTGATTGTTGTTTTTGACAAGTGCACATAAAAAGTTCAGCACATTTGACAACCAGGCACATAACAGAGACTTGCCTGCTTTACTGTTGACCAGCTGAAGGACCAGGGGACGACGGGTGACAATTCCACTTCCTCTGGGCAAGAAGTCCCTGAGTGACATACAATTATAATTTATGATTTATGTCAATTAATTGGACAATCTCTACATCAACAGAAGAGGAACAACAAAAACCAATGTCCAAAAATTGACCATGTAACTTGTCTTTTCTTTCCTAAATACTTTCTGCTAACTCATCAGAGCACAATCTGTCTTCAGCAACAACAAATGTCCTGCCCAGGTCATGAAAACCCACTATAAGAACCTCAGTGTGTAAAATACACACACATCAGCACAACTAGTGACATCACCACCAGCCACAGCAACAACACTGCAGTGTTGTTGCAGGTTTGGAAAACAACGGCAGTAATCAGCAGGAATCAGAATTCACTTTCTCTTCCGCCGGAATAAAAGTTGTTTTCATGAAAAATATAAACACGTTTTACGGAATTCAGACAAATAGGTCAAATACTAACAATTATTCTAATAATATCCAATTTCAGAGGAGGCACAGTGGATACATTGGTAGAAGAATGATCCTAGAGATGGAGCTACCAGTTAGGAGACAAAGAGGAGATTGGTGGATGCAGTGAGGGAGGACATGGAGTCAGAGTAGAAGACGGAGAGGACAGGAGAGGACATGGGAAACATTTACTGGGGACGGTGCCATGCTCAATGGTCCTCAGTGGCAACTTGGCAGTTGGTGGATTCGAACCTGGAGCCCTCCAGACCCCGGTCCCGTTCTTTGACCACTAAGCCACAACTGCTCCAGTTAGCCCATGTCTGGTCTAGGTCAGGGGTCGGCAACCCAAAATGTTCAAAGAGCCATATTGGTCGAAAAAAAAAACAGAAACTCAAAAAATTAAAGCCTTATGTAACCTTGTTTAAATATGAAGTTTGATTTACATTGTCAAATATTTTTGGTGAATAAGAAGGAAGTAGTGACAGATCCTTTTCATTCATTGGTCCAGCTGCCAGGTACAGGTGTGAGCAGGAAGTGAGCGTGTGGAAGTTTGTGATTGGTTGTCTTGTTTTTAAAGGGACTGGAGGGAAAGATTCAGGGGATGATGGGAGGAGAAGAGACAATGGAGGCACATGGACACATGGACACATGGACACATGTAGATTTGTTGTTTTTGCAGTGTTTATATTGTCACCTTGACACTATTTCAAAGCTACTGCTACAGTTAAGTGACGTTCCAACTCGGAGCTTGTGTCAGATGTTTGACGCTTAGTCCCACAGCTAAGCTGAAGGACTGAGGCTAATAGACTCAATGAGATTTAGCCTGGATCTCATACTCTGGGTGTGGGAGCATGGGAGCCTGATTTCGCCCGGCTGTGGCCTTTAGTCTTTCTGACCTCATCACCTCTGGAGAAGCTCCACCTCACTGGTTCCCTCAGCAACACCTTCCTTTGGAGGTAAAACTGTTTTGTTTTGTATCAGGCCTGAAACGGGGGTTCACTGTTTTGCCGGCTGTTGTATGTAAGTGAATGAGTTTGCGGCCATTGAGTTATTTGAGTTTTGTTATGACCATTTATTCAAATGTAGAGCAATAGTACACTTATTTTGGTACTTAACAGTGTTTTTATTAAGTAACTTCACTATAACTTTGGGTAAAACATTTATGTGTTTAATCAAACTTATTTTTTTTTGTTCTGGTATTTTGTCGTTATGTTTGTAAACCTTTTAAAACCTGAAGTAAACCTTTATTGTTTATTTCCTTAAAACTTAAGTCTCGTGATATTTATTTGCTGAACTTTAACCTCTGTTTATAGTGTGTTAATATTTTAACATTACCAGTGAATTAATATAAACCAGCTATTAAAAATAATTTGATGGCCCTTATGTTTATCAGTTAAGAATAAAGACATATTCCAAACTACATTTAATAGAAGTACTTCAGGTACTTAATTAGATGAATGAACCCAGAGCCTACTCTAGTAGTAGTTCAATTGAGTAGTGCTACACTTATTTAAAACTAATATGAATGAATAAACATTCATTGTCCCTGCAGCACATCCTAGGGAGAGATTCATCACGTGACCACGCTGCTGTACAATATTTGGTGATTCAAGTTTAACATTTATTACAATACTAATGTTTTATGTTTTGTTGCCTCGATTACATTATAGAAATACAAGCAATAGATATACAGATTTTTGGTATCATTTTTATTTTTAATGTTCGAGAAAAACATTTCCAGATTATTTATCTTACTAACATTTATTCATATTCATATTTATTAAATGAGTAATATAAATAGCTAAACTATTATTAATTAGCATGGTATTTTTGATGGAAATATTATGTATTATAAAAAACATCAATACAAGGTTAAACCAAAGGACATTTTTGGTCCATTTTGATGCCCTTTCAGTCCTTTTATATTTTACGTTTTTGAAAAAAAAAAAAAAAGCTCCAGAGAGCCACTAGGGGGTGCTAAAGAGCCGCATGCGTCTCTGGAACGGCGGGTTGCCAACACCTGGTCAAGGTGAACACAAACAGTTCCAGTTATAATGTAGTATTGTTGATGAAGTTGTTCATATATGTTGTCATGTTGACACTAAAATATACATTTAGACTTCAACTAAAATGATGCAAGAGTTAAATATTCAAAGTGTAAATGTGAGCTAACGCCAAGAATGATGTGGCAGCTAATGCCAGTCGAACTGAGGCAGAAGAAATTGACTGGAACTCGAACTGTATTCTTTGTTTTATTTTTGTGGGGCCAATAGAAATGACTATTTAATACTGACCATAAACTCTTTTCGACCCTCAAGCGCTACTGTAGATTTTTTTAAATTATTTTGTCAGCCAATAACTTAGCTACAAAATGGAAAAAAAAAAAGTTTTACGCAAAACTGTGAGGACACGAAGGCTCAAAAACGCGAACCTCGACTTCACCCAGAGATGTTTTTACGCCTGAACTCCACGAAGGTGAAGAGAGAAGAGAAAGACTTTGACACGTTGAATAAATCCAACATTGACATAAAAAGTCTGTACAACCTGCCAACGAAGTTCTCCAACACGGAGCTCTTCCCTGCGCTCTGTCCGCCCA
>JAFBJS010002064.1:334955-376582 GCA_016785265.1 Paraplagusia blochii | reverse complement strand
CGACGAGTGAACATCTGTTAATAAAACAGTTGGCTCTGTAGCAACAGGAAACTTTATTTAATCCCTTCAACTTAATTTGAATCCATACTATATAAATTATAATATATATATAAAAAACAAGACACATTATTGGATATATAAAAAAATACTTTAACAAAAACCTAATAAAACTGTCACTGTGTAGGTTGTGTAAGTAGTAAATGCAAACCTTACAGTTCAGTACTTATTAAGAACACTGTTCCACTGTTTCCATAATAAAAGTTATGATTCCCAGGAGTCGGGGCAAACTGTTTGCGAGAAAAGCAGCCAGCTGACTTCATTTAAAAGTTATGTCCTGACTGACAAAGCATTAGTTGGCTCCAGACACTTTTGTTGCAGCAACAGTGTGTTTCTTATTGCAAAGGAAAGACACTAATATGCTGATGATTAATTCAGACCCTATTAGGGCTGCAACAACAAGAAAAACATTGTAGGAGACGCCTGCAGGCTGGGAACTAGCCTAGGATCTAAAGTGAGCTTTAGACAATTCTTCGTCTCCTGGTGGGCAACCCGGGGGTGACCACTAAACCACAAATCAATTAGAGTTTACTAATCTCTGCCAGAACCCCCTCATCTGTAAAGGCCGGACGCATTACTTGCACCAAACACCCTTTAGTCATCAAACAACACGATCATCTGACCTGCTGGTTGCGTCGTCATCCTCTGAATCAAAGCAGGATGTGGACTCCAGTTCGCTGCTCATGAAGGAAGAGCAGCTGTCGTATTCAGCAATCCCTCGTCCCATTGCTCGTGAGGAGAAGCCGTTTTGCCTTCCGCCTGCTGCTGGAGACCATTAGGATAATAAAACGATACTTACTTATTAGGTCTAAAGGACTAAAGTGACAGTTCCCTAATTGTTCAAGTGCTTCCTACAAAACATGGAGGCTATAACTTTTCACGCAATGCAACATGTTGATTTAGGTCTGCAGTTTAAAACTAAAATAAGTTGAGGTCCACTGTCCTCCCGCTCATATAGCCAAAGGGCTGCATTAGCAATTAATGTTCAATACAGAAGAAAAACAAAATACAAAAAAAAACAGTTTCCCACTGTAATACAACTCTCTAGAAGAGTCTTGTAATAATGCAATGTCTACAGTGCGTCCACCAAAACAATTTTTTAGCATTAACTTGCTGTAGAATCCTTCAATGAATCTTGTGAGCCCCACTAACATTCAACTTTCACATCAAGCTGGGGGCCACAAAATATCGCTACACAGGCCACAAATGGCCCACAGACCGCAAGTTTGAGACCCCTAATTTTGTTTGTTTGATCGATTTAAGGTTTTAAAAAAAATAAACAATTTCATCAGACTTCAAATAATAACAACATATTGTTTTTGAAATTCCACACCATAGCCACTAAAAATGTAACATGAAGGATTAAGTTTCACTCACTGCTTAAATACACCAGTGACTAAGAAACACATATAAACCTGATTCTGAAGACATAAAAAAGTGCAACTCTGAGAGACAAGTTTTCTGACCGTGCTCGTTCGAGTGCTTCCGTCTCGGCCTCTCCCTCTCTCTCCTTTGCGACACCATGGAGCCAGTCTCTGTGTCATTGTCCAAACTGTCCCGACCACTTGCTGCTTTCCCACTTTGGAGAGAGAGAGAGAGAGAGAAGGAAAGAACAGGATACAGAGTGGGTGTTAAAAACAGATAATATTACAATGAATCATTATGAAGCTGTTCATTCAGGTGGCACTTCAATAAAGGATGATACTGAGTAGTTTGTGAGTGTGTTGTTGTTGTACTGGGCTTGCCCTCTTTATTATTAGTCACTTTTTGTTCTTTGCAGAGTAAATATTTTTATTCTGGCATATTTATTCCAAGAAGTGTAGGACTGTGAGAAACTAAATAAAGATTGGTTCATGGGGGAAATTTCTCTATGCTATTCACTTGCTGTTTCCTGGCTACAAAGATACACAAAGGGATTTGTTCCCGACAACTAAAGAGAGAAAACACACAACACTCATGACATCTCTCTGTTTTAAACTCCCACATACTCTGCACACTTTATTTTATCTGTACTTCAATTATGAAAAAAAGAAAAACTCACTGATAAGAAGGTGGTCTTGAGTCTCCGATGCCCCCAGTCCTCTCCAAGGGCGGTGTTGGCTCTAAGCTGTCCGCTACTGATGCTGTGTCACCTCCATCCCCAGAGACCAACTGTCAACACAAAGATGAGTCAGTCGTAAAAACTGACAAAGAAGAAAAAAAATGCACAGGAAGGACGATGTCCACACCAAAGCCCAAGCTGTACATTTACTTTCACTGGACTGACAACAGACAGGCTAAATAACATTTACAGATGCTTAGTGAATAAGGGTTACATGCTTCACAATCACAGTGTTCTTCCTTTGGGGACCTGAATGTCTCTACAAGGACAGTAATTGATTTGTCCTCGCATAAAGACCTAGTTTTTAAAAAAGTCTAAAGAGAAGCCGCTATGGAGTAAACATAAAAAGGGAAGGAAAATATCTGTGTCCGTCAGGGCCTGTGGCTCTTCAGCTTTGCCAAGTGACCACAGTGTGGGAGGAAGTGCGCCATGATTGAGCTTCCAGAGGAGTTTTTTTTTTTTTAATCACAGGTAAAAATATTAACATTGAATGTTGCAGTAAATCAAGTTTTTAACGTGAGCCTAAAAACTAATTTCAGCATCCAGGATTCCGGCTTCACTGTGAGGCTTTTTCCTCATTACTTCCTCATCTGATGATCATAGGATGGTTTGAGGTGCTCTTTGAAAGACAACATATTACTGTACTATGTTGAACTGCATATTCTTGCATTAAGTTCAGTCTTTCATCAATTTCTTTTGCTCTAATTCAATTCGGGACATTTGGATGTTAGACTAACGCAGATTATTTTCTCCAAATTACAAGTAGCAGAAGGTTTTTACTTTAAAGTTTGATAAACTTTGTCTTTTAGTGTGTAAAAAAAAAGCCAAGTCACGAGGCAAACATTTAGTTATTCTGCAACAAGAATGTCAAGTTTAAACACACAAGTACAGGCCCCTGAGGTTAACCACAGACCACTAACCTTTGAGAATTGCACAAGTCATGAAGAATAGTTTTATTTCATGTTTGTACAGTAAATAGCACTGTTTGATGTTGTAAATGGGTTACTTTAAGGACTTGCCAAAATGTTTTGCCTTATCTGTATGTAAATCTATGTATTATTAAACCGGAACTGGACCTTCACCTACAAGGCAGAGAGGATGTGCATTAGGAATGACAAAAGGACATCATTTAAAGGAAAACAAAAATGACAGCTGTCATTAAACAACAGCAGACCGGGGGGTGCTGGACTGTGGTAATGGTGCAGTGGGATAATAAAAAGCCTGACCCTCGGACCCCGGAGAGCAATCAATCAAGGCATTGAAACAACAGATGACCAGTGCAGACTAACAAATGGACATACAGAAACAGAAATAACAGTTCGTTTTAGATGGAACATTTCTACAACCCCCAAGAGAACACCAACACAGTCCAGAGTGCACAAACACAAGAAACGCAAAGAGAGGGACTGGCTTTGAACTACAGCTGGTCAGAGTGCAAATAAAATAAAAACAAGAGTAGGGGAGTTGCCTCAGCGGACCAGACCCGCTGGCCCAAACGCTTAACTACATAGCATTAACACTGCAGTGATGACCCGTTAATAAAATGCATCACTCCAACCATGGACAAGCTGCGTTATTGTTCCATTCCTGTGAAATCTGATCTTCTTGTTAGATAACATGCAACGGAGCTGTTTGTTGGCACGTCATTTCACTCCTGTCCTGTGATTTCACTTGCTGTTAATCCAATTTCAGTGGCAAGGAGGAGAAGAAGAAGAAGAAGAGAGTATCAGTGTGAGCAGCAGATGTCTCTTGTTGTGTGGAGTTATAGCTCCTACCACATATTGAAATACTGCTACATTTTTGCACATGTTGCTCTGGTTTAGAATGCCTAAAACCACAAAAGCATAGTAACAACCAGTGTTCACATCTCTCTGTTATTCCTCTGATTGTCATGTGATAATAAATGTATATAAATATATTAAGCTTGTCTCTTAAGGTGAAGAATGCTAAGGTCACTGGCAAAAGAAACAAAACAAAAGAAATGAAAAAAAGAAACATAGACATAATGAATTCAAGGTTGGACTTATCACAACAACCAAACAAACAACAAAAAAAATTACTCCCGGATGTGTGTTAGACCTACCCATGACACCACACGTCCATTAAAACAGGGCAGCTTAGCGTTGTCATCGGATATTTCCTCTTTTACCACCCTGTAAAGAGAACAAAGCTTTGTTTCGGTAAAACCTTTAACAACACAAAAAGCTCTCGGGGCAATAAAACATGTGTCTGCATTTAGAAGCAATGAGGATGGGCACTGTTTCTACCAGCAGAGACAGAGAGAGGCAACCTAGCAGTACACTTACAGCAATTTCCTAAGACTTCCAGTTATTACACTGCTTCATTATGGCTAGCTACCAGTTGATCTCCAAAGGAGTGTTGGTAGATCCTTAGCAATAACATAAAAAAATAGAAGAATAAAACTAGAGATGTAATTCTATTGCAAGATGCTTATCATTGGGCTAAAGTGAGAATAATACAGGTGTTGAGTGAGACAGTATAACATATGTTAATGTATAAAGTTAGATATCCAGTTTATAAGGCTAAATATATTTAAACCCAAAATAAAAATACATTTTTCCAAAGAAAGTAAAGTACTTAGCAGTACACACATTGCACTGGTCAGTGGCACATTGTTTTGCACAAACATTTGCTCCAGTCTCTCCAGTCAGACAGGTTGCTCAATCTATAGACAGCAGTTACAATGGAGGTTTCTAGATCTCGTTTATAGACTCTCCATCCAGAGGAGTTAACATGGTTTCTCTAGGTCTTCCTAAACTTCCCATCACTTACACAACTCTCCCTAGTTTGGGAATAGCAAAAAAAAGCAACTAAACAAAACGTTGCTAAGCAGGGTTTTTTCTTTAAACAGAACTTTGTGAATGTTCTTCAGCTCAACTGTCTTTACGCACATTAAACGTCTACTTCTTCAGCCCTGTTTTAACACAAAGGGAGCAGCTCATAAAGCTGCCACGGTGATGAACAGGGCATTCCTGTGTTCAACTCTGCATTCCTGCCTCTAACAGACAACGACAGCAGCAACAGGGGCCTAAGGGCTCCAACTGGCCATCCACATTCTGACGTTAGCTTCTCAGCAGTTTCATACATTACTGAGAGTGGAATACAAACGTCAGGAAGTGACTGTTAATATGTTTGGCAGCTGCAACTCAAAGAAGTCAATTTGTCTCAGAGAATTCCCCTGCAGTGTGTACGAAAGTGGAATTTACCAAACTTGGGCAGGCGGACCCGTGTGGCATACGTTAGCCACACAGGCAATGTAAACAAACGGGGTCCGGACGCTGAACAGACGCTGCTAACACGGCGAGCTTCGCGGCTAGGGCGCTAACAAAGAAACGGAGCAAACTGGTGTTGTGTAGCCAGGTAACGTTAAACTAATGACAGACCAGCTGTGTGAACTCCCAATGTAAAGTTAATGTTCACATAATGTTGAGAAACAGGCAGTGTTCGTTGCCCTGTGTGATAAACATCATCATATCTCTTTAATAAACATTTACCCGAAGTCATCGTCCATAGACTTGAAGTAGAACTTGTAATTTGGCTTCTTCAGGACATTTTTGAAGTCTGCCAGAGTGACTTTGTCCGCCGGCACAGATAGTTTCACCAGATATGGCGTCTCCTGGTCGTCGAGGTGGTAGATAATTTTGGTCTCCCCCATCTCGGACTGCTGTTGAAGAGAGGCAGGCAGGGTGCATCAAGCCGAGGGCCTGGCAGGCTCCCTCTCGGGCCCCGACTCCCCGTTGCGCTGGCGGCGGTTGTGCCGTGGTCCTCCCGGCTCCAACAGACCGACCGAGTCGCTGCGTTGTCCTGGTTTCTCTCTTTCCTACGCCAGCTCACCAGCGCTGCGCCTGCCTTTCAATATGAGAAGCACCTTACTCCTCCACAAGGCGTCCACTACCGACAGTTGGAGAGACTGGGGTTATTCCCAATTCATTAAAAAAATCCCACAATGTCACCGAAAGCGTAGAAATCTCAAAACACGATTAAAAATTGAACAAACGATAGTCTCAGTCTGTGAAGGATCGGTTTTCTCTTCTCGCTAGCTGCCAAGCTTCACTCAGTACTTTGTTGCACTCAAACTGCACACGATCCTACGTGCCCAGTTCTGAGGGGCGCCACCCACAGGAAAGGAGGAGAGTGGCTGCTTTCCCAGGACAGGGCTTCAAGTCACCAGAGGCGGTCATAGGCAGAAAACTGTCGATCTGAGCCCCCCGACCCCCACAGGTTTCAATTATAGACTTTATACATAACTTGTTCACAAGAATAAAAAATGTATTCATATAACTCAAATTATTTTAAATTAAAAAAGAAAGAGGAAAAATGAAAGAAAAAATGCAGTATCGTAGACATAAAAGCAAACACAGACATTTAAGTATTTATTTTTGGCTTTTGCTGTGTTTAGTTAATGTCACAATAATAATAATAAAATGACAATAACCTAAATATTCATAAAGTAAAATATATTTTATCGGGATCTCTTTGGAGTTTGAGCACTTCCAACTTCCTGATGTTATTTTGCATGTTCTGCAGTTGCCCACGTATTCTAATGCACATACGACACTGTAAATTCATCTAAATAATGGCAGTTGGTAGCGTAATGGTTAAGGAAGCGGGCTAGGACTTTTATTGTCGCCTATGGGAACTTTTTGAATGTTTAACATCAATCCTGTAGTTTACACCAAGCTGCTATAGGTTATAAATGCTAGGGGGGCTCTCACATCATGCATTTAGAATGAGCGCATAGTCAATCATCAATCAATCAATTTTTATTTATATAGCCCACATTTACAAAACAAGTTTGTCACATAGGGCTTTACAGGGTTGGTAGCATCCTCTGTCAATAGACCCTGAGCGCGGGTAAGGAAAAACTACAGAGGAAAAAACCTTTATAACAGGGAAAAAACAAAACGGTAGAAACCTTAGGGAGAACCACAGGAGAGGGATCCACTCCCTGGACGGACAGACAGTGCAATGGATGCTACCAGAGCAAATACAATAAAATAAAACAAATAGATACAACAAATTAGTCAAAATTTTTAAATGTAGAAAGAAAATGAAATGTAGAAATAGTCTGTCCCTGTTTTACGCTGAGGGTCTAAGGACAGAGGATGTTACCTTGTAAAGCCCTATGTGACAAATTTGATTCGTAAATGTTGGGCTATATAATTAAAAATTAATTGATTGATTGACTAGGGTCGGCAAAGCCCCTGGTTCGAATCCCCTACCGCCAAGTTACCACTGAGATCCACTGAGGATGGCACCGTCCTTACTCACAGCCCCCTGGGCGCTCAAAGTTACCCACTGTTCCCTTTGGTGATGGGTTAAAATGCAGAGGTCACATTTCGTTGTGTGCAGTGGTGTGAATCACAATAGTGTGAATCACAATAGTGTGAATCACAATTGTGTGAATCACAATGTGATGTAATGTAACAAGAAAGCTTGATTGAGATTAATGCAATCTATCTCTCCTTACACAAGGTTTACCTAAGGGCTAAGCAGTAAGGAATTAAAAAAAAAACAAACACTAGAACTATGAATAAATATGCTTCAAAAAGGGAGTCTACAAATATACAATAGGCTGAAATAATCCCCTCAAAATCCAAAGTGTTTATATACAGAACCTGCAGTTTATTGGACAGAATAAAGTTGGCTTTGTTGATACAGGCAACAAAACATCAAAGAGAACACACAACCATTCAAACAATCAGTGATGCTTTCTTCAACAATCATTGAACAAGAATTGTAATTTTAAAAAAGTCAAAAAATGAATGAAAGTAACCATCTTTCTACTTTCCTTCCAAGAAACAAACCAATACCATCTTAGTTTCTATCACTGCAGTGTCATATTTTTACATACAAATACAAAATAAAGTAGGGTGAAGGGGTTTGGTCTCTTTCCTTTTTTTTTAAATAAACTATGGAGAGTGCTGGCAATGGTCTCAATCATCCAGGAAGTCATCATCGAGGTTAACATCAGTGGTGTCGATATCATCCAACTCCATGTTGTCCAGGTCCACGTCTAAATCATCCAAACACTGTGGGAACACACAAGCATACAAATGATCCAAATCCTAATGTATATACAATATCACATTGTTCTTAAGTCTAAACAAATTAAATAACTGTCAAACATTATTAATAATTATTTCTATTAATTAATAATAAACAACAATGAAGATTAATTAATGACAAACCTTATCCTGTAGTGACATTTCAGGGATGTCCTCTTGTTTCTGCTCCACTACTTCAACAGCAGCAGGTTTATCTTGTACAGTTGGTTCTGGAGCTGCAACAATCGGCGCTTCAGTTACTACAGACTCTTCTTCCTCCAACCCTGCCCCTTCATCTTCCTCCTCCTCCTCCACATCCGGATCCTCTGTCTGTTGAAGGAAACCAGTCAGGTAATGAGCTCTGCATTTGCCGTCTGGTTCCACATGATAGTTGATTGTAAGTGTAAGGGGAAATGAAAACCAACCTTTGTAGGAATGAAGGTTCCTTTGGGTTCATATCCTTGGGCTTCTTCAAGAATATTCCTGTCTTCATTGGGCTATGCAAATGAAATAATTAAAATATTGATTGCTTGAAACACAAAGCAACACCCTTTATTTAGTCCCAAACATCTGACAACTCACTGTGACCAGAGGATAATCTGTAGCAGGTCTGGTGGAGCCTAAACATGTTTCTCTCAGAAAATATTCAGCTGCAAAGGCTTCTCTCAGTCCAGGGAATAAATTCTCATATTCTGTAGGATCTGCAAGGGATTCTGCGGCCTGTAACACAGATTTCTTAGGGTTAGGGTTTCTTGGGATGACAGTAAATTGCTGGATTCTGTGTATAGTGATTAAAGCCATAATTCTAAAGTTTAATAAAAGAACTGACCTTCTGATTTACTTTAGCCAGACTCTCTCTCCACAATTTGACCACTCGTGACACCTGACTGGGCAGATATGTACGAGCCAGGAATGCAGCTTCAGGTAGTCGATTAGTCCTGATCAGGAGCTCCAAACATTGATCCAGTCTGTGGAGAAGTGCAGGAGAAACGGTTAATAAAACTGTAAGATTTCACTATCCCTTCACTGACTCTTGTACACCAGTTTCATGACAATGTGACACTCACTTTCCCTGCAAAAAGTAGGTCATGAAGGCCACGTTGTTCTTTCCATCCCTCTCTGCCCCCTCAGCCAGCTTACCCACCATGGGGGCATTACCAGAGGCTGTGGCAAGGAGGAGCAGGCCACCATAATCTTGGGCATGATGCAGACACTCCTGGGCAAGGCTGAATTGACACTTGCTGATAGCCAGCTCTGCTAACTGCTTCCATTTCTGTTCCGACTGTGAGAGAGAATATTGAAGTGTCCCTATCATGAATCACGAAAAATCATGTGTCAAATCTTTACAAAAAAAGCTAATAGACTCTTACCTCTGCCTCTACAGCCAGCTGGTAGGCAGTGTTCAACTCTCCTAGTTGCAGTGCTAGCTCAAACCTGTGCTCTGGGTCCGTGGACACAGCCAAAGCCTGCTGCTTAAAACCCTGTGGAAAAAAAATCCAAATACATTTTATTGTTATAACTTGTTATATTCTAGTTTTATGTGGCGGCCCATATTTGTGTATAGACCGGTGCTGCTTTTACAAACCTGTTTCTCCAGGAAATGGGCCACCCTGGTGCGCTGTTCTTTAGGAATAGTGGGCAAGACCTTGTCAGCCATTCCAAAGTCCCTCCTCATTACTGCAGTCTGATACTCCAGCACAGAGACGAGCAGAGAGTAACTGACAATGTTGAGCTCCTTGTCTCCCAGATACAGGCGGTCATCTTTGGGTATGTAGCCCAGTAGGTACATGGTCCTGCAAAACAAACGAAGAAACTGATATTAAAGCAACAGCTCATTAGAATTAATTTTAAAAATACCTCAATTTATCATCACCTACCTGTCCAGATGGGCAATGGTGACAATTTCTCCTCCTACGTAGTAGTTGAGTCTGTTCACAGAGCTGGTGTAAATGAAACAATCTCCAACCCAGAGACCAGTCTTTACGATCTCCTGAATCTCGCCCTGGACCTAAATCAAAACAACAAAGCATTGTTAAATCACATAGACAGTAATGTTTTGCTGTGTGGTTACATTTTCTCTTTGTACAGGGCTGTGGTCAAGTTTACAAACCCACCTCAAAAGCATCTTCAATGCCATCCTCTGTCACTCCTTCATTGTTCTCGTGGGATGCAGCAACTTTATCGGCCAGGTATCGCAGAATGAAGAAGGACTCATCTGTAGCAATGCAGACCAATTCACCCGAGTCCGACCAGAAGATCTGGGCAAACCAAGGAGAGGAAGATTGAATGAACAAATAAGGATCTGATAAAAAGTCCAGCAAACCTAAAAAGCAGACTTCAGATTTGTGATAAAGAAAAAATTAGTCTTACGTGTTTTGGTTGGATCTCAATGCGGCGAACCAGCTCTGTGTTCTCCCAGTCATAAAAGGCCAGGCCGGTAAGAGACCTAACTCCAAGCAGAAAGCCTCCGTATATACCTGTAGGCAACACAAGTGTCCATGTATTAGGAACAGTAGATGTAACAAAATGATTATGTCTACCATATATCATTGCTTTAGTACCTTCAGCTCCAAAATCAGGCTTGAAGGACTTCTTTTCCTTAAAGTTTTTGAAGATTTTAACCAGGCTGTTGCTCTCCCTGATGGCATATCTGTGAGATAAACGAGAGAAAGGGGTTAAAACACATTAGGAATAGCAGTAAGGCATGTTGATAAAGAGCACAGAAATCTAGATTGAAGACAAAGTTGCAGATAACAATGAAAACTTACTCAGATGAATCGTGAGCCCAAACAAACTCCTGTGCTGATCCAAAGCTCTTGTTCCTCAAAGCCATGGCGGTGTAGATGATATATTCCCCGTCTCCACACACTACGACAAACCTGTTGAACACACAGGTAAATGAAGTCTTAATTATTTATATTTACACAGGCTGTAGAGATAAACAGCAGAGTGCTTGCATCTTGTCATACCTTCCGTTGGGGTTGTGCTGGATTGTTTGAGGGTAAATTTCACAACTGCCCATGTCCTTGACAGCTAATGGCAGCCTTTCTCCATCTTTGATTTCTGCATCACCCATGGCCTTAAGGTTTGCCTGCTGGATTTCACTGTGTTTGGCCCAAATTATCTTGCCATTGGTGTCCATGGACATGGCGGGTTCTTCACGACCAACCTATGTAGTACGGAGCATTCAATGCAAAACTATTTTTAGGAAAAGAAAACTTATTTATGTTATGACAAATATTAACTCCGATCACCTTTATAATTATGCTGCCCTCGTCATAGCCCAGGGCAACATTGTTTGAGCCCCGTAGTCCAGACACACACCAAACTCTCTCCATGCCGTAGTTCAGCGTACACTCCAGACGGTAAGTGCTTGAGTGCCAGATACGGACAGTACCTAAGCAGGAGAGAGGTGTTGGTGACAAAGGATAGTCTTGAAAAATTAAGGAAGAGCAACTTGTGTTCAGAGAATTAAAATGAAGAACATCTTACCATCTTCTGACCCAGTGATGATGATGGGCAGCTCTGGGTGGAAGCTGACACAGGAGACATTCTGGGCATGACCCTCCAGAGTTTGAACACAGGTCTTGTTCTACAACAAAAAGACAACATCAGATGAAACAATCAGAAGGGAACAAACCCCCTATTTTTATTTTAATACAAAGGTGAAACTTATAACGGATTCCAACCTGGTAGTCCCAGATTTTGACCTGGCGGTCATCAGCTCCTGAGATGAGATAAGGTTTGTCTCCTCCACTGTAGTAGTCAATGCAGTTGACTCCTTTCTCATGGCCCTCCAAAGTGAAATTTGGTGATGAGGAGCCAAGCTGCCAAACCTGAGAGAACCCAGTGAAAAGGGCAAGGAATTACATATTACATTTTGGTAAGGGTAGTTATGGGGCAGACTAAAAAAGTGTAAAAATAATAAATATCCTAGAGGTTGCTACCTTAATTGTTCTGTCGAGGGAGGCACTGGCAAACTGGTTGTTATCCTTGGGGTTAATGACAATCTGCATGACGTAATGAGTGTGACCCTCAAACACCTGGCTGCATGACCACTTTTTCTCCCAGTCCCACAGTTTGATCAACATGTCATCTGCAATTCAGAAACACAGAATTGCTTTTACACATACGAAATTCATCAAAACAATGTAATTACTATGTTCACATTTAAATACATTTCTCATGACAATTCCTCTAAAGATCCTTTTCATTCAACAACATTATATTTACAGAATATTACCCATCCATTTACAATAGCAAGTTATTTGCTTACCACTGCTCGTAAGGATGTAGGGCTGGGTTGGATGGACGGCAATACAGCGGATGTAGTCAGAGTGGGCTTCAAACATATGGACGCGCTCCAAGGTGTTGTAGTTAAACACACGAATCTGCATGTCATCCTGGGGGGGAGAATTTAGAAAAGGGAAAAGTTCTTTAACCACTGAAAAATGATTACGTTGTTGCGAAAGCATAGGAGAGAATACAGAAATAAAATGGTTAACAATGTATAAAGAAACATAAGTTAATTCTATAGTTCAAAACAAGTACGCACTGCTCCAGTGATGACCCAGTTCTTCCTTGCCACAAACTTGGATGCTCTGACAGGTAGGTCACAGACCTCGAAGGTCTTGACCAGCGTCTGTAGAAATTCAGAAAAGTAATACTTATATTCAATAATGCTGTTTGTCAATATCCCCTTTAACGAATCGTGCCTGGGTTAAATATCGTACCTGGCTTTCATGGTTCCACACGCAGACGCTACCGTTGTACAGACTGGCCAGCATCCATGGCTCAGTTGGGTGAAGGTCCACACTTTTCACTCGGTCTGACCTGGCCGTCAGCCTCCGCTTGATGTCCAGCCTCAGAGGCTAAAACCAAAAAAAGTATTAGCATACTTTCTCGTTCTTTCCCAAGAGTTTCATGCCAACATCTTTATTCAAGCGTTTTGTATCTTGACTCCAAGTGTAGTCGTGGAGTTCCGGAAAAGACATACGGCTAGCGGCTACTGTTATTAAATACGACCTGTACTATATTTCTTAACCCGCAGTCAGACAGCCCCATTGCCGAAAAACAAGATACCTCTTATTTTTAGACAACTAATATGGTATTTGTAGCTTGCACAGAGTCAAGTTGAATAATGTGAAAAGCTGTTTGCTATACGCAAGATTGTCCGAGTTAGCCGCTAAGCTAGATGCAAGAATGTATTACATGACACCGCTATAGTACTACATGTTCTGAATGATTACAAACAAATTCTGCGACATGATTAAAGTAAGCCTGTAACATATGTATACCAAGGTTTTATCTTACCATATTTTATCCTCGTCGTGTTGCTGTAAGATCAGATAGATATGTTGCGGACTCCCAAACGTAAGGATTTCAGTGTACACGGCACTGTCTACTGACGTGGAACTTCCTGAAGCAACTCTCGCGAGAGTTGCGCTGTAAAGTGGTGACGTGACAAAAAAGTCATGAGCAGAAAATTTAGCAGGGGCTTATTTTCCTAAAATGACATAGACAGATAAATAGACAGGCAGGCAGGCGGACAGGCAGAAAGATAGATAGGTAATTGTGCAATAAATAAAGAACAGATATAACGTAAACTACTTGTTTAACTTCAACGTTATTTGTTTAAAGTTTATATTTTAAGTTTATATTCCTTAATATTTGCCACTGTATATATCATATTTATTTTGTATATAATTGCCTGCAACAGTCACTGTTCGTTCATGTACGTTTTGACTCTTTGTTGTCCTGCCATTTCGCCACTAGATGACGACATAAATCGGTTTATAGCAAAATAGAGGTTACGTATGAAGCTTCGTATCATAAATACAGTAGAATACTTGGAAAGAAACTGAACCTTCAGTTAAATTCAGGTTTGAAATAAACGTAATAACCGCTATTTTTTTAAGTCGTTTATTGTATTTTCATAAAACAAATATCGCCCAACAACCAATCGGTATTTTCCAATTCACATATAGCACAGGTCCAGCTACTTTATTTAGATTGAAAACAACAACAAAGTCAAGTCAAAACTATGGATATACTGTAAAAAAATACTATTTTCATTTTTTTAACACCTTATAACAGACAACTTCTTTATATGTCAGCTCCTGTCATTAAGAAGACAATTAAAAAAGAGTTAACGCCATGAATAAATAGTGCAAAAAAAAACCAAACAAAACAAAAAAACAATCAAATTATATATAAACTGTACAACTGCAATTGTAGCCATTGTGAAAGTCAATTCACCAGGTGGAGTTTATCTTCTTCAATCTACTGTTTCCAGTCTCGGTTGACTTTCTCTCCACTCTGGAGCCTGCATCAACCAGGTAGGGGACATTGAAGGGCTTGTGTGGGCACCAATGTTAGGAAACTGCTGTGCACAAAGTGTGAAAAAACGTACTATTTATAGCAACTGGCACTGACATCTTCGTACTTCATGGTGTCTGTACTGTACAGTACCCAAGCAGGCAGCCTACCTTAACATTCCTATTATCGACTCCCTTAGTGTACTCATCAAATTCTGCTCCAACAGTGAATTCAAGGTTATAGTTCCTGAAGGTACTCAGTGTTCTGATGTAAATCTTGTCTTCATCTTGGATAATCACTTTGGTCTGAGACAAGGAGTTGGCAATTTTCCTTGTAACAATGTCAATATCTGTTGACAAGAGAGAGAAATGACTTCACAGTCAATTCAGAACATTCACAGTAAACTATAAAACCCGACCAACATGATTTGACATAATTTTCAAGTATTAATACATCAATAAATACATTATTACATATCTAGGCAGATTGACCTTCTGTCTATCATTTTATAACAGTAGGAATGTCCTAAAAATAAGATATGAATTAGGACATTATTGATCTTTTGTCCGACAATAAAAACCTGATAACAACGCCTTGGCTTTTCGAGTTTAACAGCCATCCATTAAAATGAAAGTCACTAGATGGCAGCATTGCAGCTTAATTTTTTAATCTGGTTTAATAATGAGGCTAATCGTGTAGAGATTATGGAGCCAACACATTACAATGGGTTCTACAGATAAACATATAAAAATATCCAGGACTTCATCGGTATTGATTAATATTGGAACCTTGAATTAAGTGTTTGTAAAATACCAGCATGTCAGGCATCCCAACTTAACAGCAGAGTTCAGAAGTCTAAAAAAATGCGTCATCTTACAGCATTCCTCTTGGAAACAGAAAAACAATTTTAGCATAATCCGAAAAGTAGTTAGCTATTGCCTTCAGGAATTCCTCAAACTTGTCATTGGTCTGTAGTGCCCACTCCCCACTGAAGTCTGCAGGCATGGTTGCGGCTGGAGACACTGGTGTTTGCGGAGTCCAGATGTCTCTTGTCTTTATTGACCTGAGAGACTAAAAGATGGGACCTATTGATAGGTTGATAGCCTTGACGGGATGGGTGGGTACCTTTGTTTTGAAAAAGGAGGAGGAGCAATCAGTTCAATCATCTCTTTCTATCTTTTGTACTAAACAGGTAGTATTGTAGAGTATTTTGGCCCAACAGTATTAGCAGTTGCTACTGGAAATAAAAACCCAAGTTTAATTTTATCCACCTGACAGAAGCAGTTAAAAAATAATAATAATGACAGCCTACAATTGGTTTATGTGCAATTATATGTTTCATTGACTAAAAATATTATGAAAAACGAATAAATTATTAAAATTTCTATAGATTATTATGGAGCAAATTATTGTTTTCTTCAATCTCTTGTTCATTTTAATGCTCTATGCATGTATATATGTGTACATATACAGTATATGTAATGGATTTACGCGGGACTGGGCGTGCATGTGTGTGTATTTGCTTCTGCTTGTTGCTGTACTGCTTCCCTAAGGATACTCCCGTGGTATTAATAAAGATCTATGTCTGTCCGTCTGTCTGTCTAGCTAAAAAACAAAACAAAAAAATACATATACCATTATTGCCATGTCAAGGGCTTGGGAACAAAAAAGATAAAAAATAAAAAACATTCCCAAAAAGTGTTTGCATTTAAATATATATTGTAATCCTCACATAGCAAATATTAAAACTCCCTTTTCCGCCAGTACTTGTGTTATTTTCCCCTGTTATTATAATGCAAACTTTTCTATGTATCTCCCTATTTTTCTTGGACTTCACAGTAAATCACAGTAAATATCTCTCTATAACGTTATACATTTTTATTAAGAATAAATGTAAATAGAGATTTTTCGTCTGGCATCAGACTGCTGTTTCCTCCTCTCCCTGACAGCATAATTTTTTGAACCAGCCCAAGCCGGAGCAGGGAGAGATCAATATTAACCCCCTGGAGAACCATACATAAACAGAGCCTGCAGGTACAGGCCTGGTTGGTGGTGGGCTATGAATACAGAAAAAGCAGCAGGAAGCAGAAAAAAATGGCGAGCAGCAGCAAAACAAGTGTGGTCGGTGATTGAAATGCAGCGGGAGAACTGACAGATCAGCTGATTCACACCACTGAGTGAGGCTGATGCTCATATGGAGCTTCACCTCTGTCTGTCAAGGTCAGCATCGTACCTGTTAAAACACTGTATCAACAGCAAAGTAAGGAATATTTATTTCAGTGGTCTGTCTGGGTGTACTACATGCTGACAGATCCGTAAGCCAACATAACCGACATAAATAACTTCAACCTCACTGGTGGGAAAACAGGGGAGGGTCTCTCCCCTGGTCTGGGTAAGAAGACCCGGAAAAGTACAGCCTGTCTGCTCTGACCATGTAACACTGCTCCATGGAGAGTTGTACATACATATGGTATAATAGCCCAGTGGTGTGTGTGTAGTTTTGAACAACTCTCCAGAGTCATTTAAACCCTTGTGCCTGTAGCGCAGTAAACACATCTAGAAGGATCTGAAGCATAGCTGCTGCCATTGGTCTCCTCAAGCACTCTTGTGAAGACAGAAGACAAGAACACAAAAACTCTAAAAATATACTCATATATTCATAAAAAATAACGGCAAACACAAAAATAATATGAAATTTGAAGAATAGAAAATCTGCAGGAATAGTTACAGTTTTTTTTCTTTGAAAATAAAAACCCAATAATGCAATACCTGGGTTTCGCAAATTATGTTAACTATAAACTGGGATAAACTGCTGCATATTAAAGTGAAGGCACTAGATGGCAGCATTGCAGCTCATTTAACTAATCCAATTAACTAATCCCAACCAAGATTTACATCACTGCTAGACTGCTTAAAATATTTCTGTTTAATAAGTAATGTGATAGTTTATATATATTTAAATGTCAAGAAACACCTGAGCCTATTAGATATAACTATGTAGTACAAAGAAGATGGGAAATTATGTTTAGATATTCATATTTAATTTAGGTCTATTCTGGGGACATGTAGTATAAATAATTTTCTTTTCCATACACATTGTGATGTTTGCATAATTGATAGAAAATAAATCAAATCTCTGAAAAAAAAAACAAACAAACTACGGGTTAAAATCTTCTTCATCTCCTTTCAGTTTTTCCCTATTTCAAGGGTTGCCACACCAAATCTTCCTTTTCAATGACCCCCTGCTCTTTCCTACTCTGACTCCAACTCCCTTCATGCCCTCCCGCACCTCATTCATCAATCTCCTCCTGTCATCTGCCTGGTAGCTCCATCTCTAGGATCATTCTTCTACCAATGTATCCACTGTTCCTCCTCTGAACATGTCCAAACCATCTCAATCTGGCTTGTCAAGCTTTTTCTCCAAACCTTCCTGTCTGTCTCTAATGACCTCTAATGACCTGATCCTGTCCATCCTTGTCTCTCCTAAAGAGAATATCTAATCCTAATTTCTACATTTCAAACATCAAGAAAGAAAGAAAACAAGATCAAATGGCATTGTTAAGCACTTAATAATTTATTGATTTATTGATTTAACTACCAATTGGCTGTTCCATAATAAGGAACTTAAAGGTCTATATACACACACAACATGTCTGATATTCATTATAGAGATAAAGAATTAGGAGTCAGGATGTCCATCCTGCACCAAGTTCAGATAATCAGTAATTCAAGTATAATTAAAGAGTATTGACCCTTTCAGGCTGATATTACTGGTCTCCCATCTTCACATCACCTTTCAGGAGTTCTGCCTTGTTGTTGTAAGGCTGAATACTACTCTATTCAACAGAATTGGCATTAAATAGATAAATACACGAAGAGATGGATGAATGGTCCATTTGTCAGTGGGTGAGGTGAGTCAGATTAATCCAATATGTCTGTGAGTCATCATCAATCCAGGAAACAGCCCATTCAGCGAGGCCCCTTTTTTTTTAGGACTTTTTGAACACCTGCTTACAAACGGCTCCTCCTGCTCTGAGCTCCTGTGGGTAAAAAGAAGAACATTTGATAAATCGCTTCTCCTTCCAAGCCAAACTTTTGGGCTTAAAGCATGAATTGGATAATTAAAGTCTCACTTCCCATTTGACAAAACTATAAACAGAAACCCGAGAGATCAATAACAGATACACTAGCCTCAAACATCAGTCAGTCTCATAACGCAGACCGTGACGCGGGGCCACTATTAATCATGTCCAGCCAAAAGTGTTATGAACACATACAAAAGACAGAAAAGCCAATAGGGATGGGTTTGGATTTTGACTTATAATTCGCTATATCATTTTTTTTTCTTGAGAATTTACTTCATATTACCTTGGGGGAACACTGAAAAATACGTCACCTCTATGGTACGTGATGCGCATTTTATTATCCTCAATGATCAATGAGAGAGAGAGAAAAAAAAACTTTTCTTGTGCTTTTTCTGAACGTTGTAATATAAATCTCACCACTAGAGGCCACTGCCGCCCGGTATTCAAAGTCTCCCGCGGCTCTCGGGACATGTTTTAATAATAACTAATTTCATGGCAGCTGATTGAAAACATCTGTTGGCATCTCTGAAACCAAATAATTCTGCCTGATTATTTGTTCTTCTTGATCACAGTAATCATACAGAGGTAAAGCTGATAATGCTGAGTTAATGAAAATGGCAATGCGGTAGTCATTACTTTGATTCCTTTTTTTTTTTTTTTAACATGCAAATGCTTTCATTATTCGACACAGTGGGACTGCACTATGAATAATTTCACACAGCAGTTGTTTGGGAGGTTGAAAAAGTTGCACAAGTCCTTCGTTTTGGAATGTAGGTTTGCAAAGTCGCAATGATGAAGGCAGTGAAAGGACTGTTGACGTCACTGGATGTTTCTGTTCTCAACGCCTAGACAACCATCCATTCTAGCCTACATTTTAGTGAACACTTCGTTGATGAGGCGGCAGTGGTGACCTAGCGTTTAAGAAAGCGGACTTGGGTCTACAAGACTGACACTGTCCTGACCCACATAACCTCCAGTGACTCACAGTATGGTGTTGTGTGATTTGGGTGGCAGTGGTGGTGACCGCTGCCTCTGAGACCAGGTAACAGATAAGAGTATGGAAATAAATGAATAATAACTTTGTTTCAAGTATAAAAAAAAACCCCATTGGTAGCCTGCAAGTTTTTATTTTCTGTTGCGATTCACCACAAACTCCTGGAGTTAGACTGGAGCCAGTGGGCTTTACTCGTACCACAGTCACATATTAAAAAAATATACACCACACAAAGAGTGCTGAGAGGCATTCTGAATTGGAATTTAAGCTTCAGAAAGTGAAAACATTAATATTCATGAGTGAAACTGATGATTTCTTACCAAATGAAGCTCATCTCCCTCCACCCAGTGGGTCCATCCTCTTCCCTCTATCTCCCCCTTCTGCACACACACCAGCTTATCTCCCTCCCAAGAGATAGTGGTCTGGGCGGGAGAAACACAAGTCCAGTTATCATACATAGTGTATTAGTGAAGGATTCATTTGTTCAGATTCAAAGTTAGGTAACGTTCCCGAGGAAAAGTCCTTAACATATTAACGCAGATGAAACCAGCACACAAAGGGGCATGTGACTCTCAGCAGCCTGCAGCTTATCCATAATCAGCCTAATCAGTAGAACTTTTTTTTTTTTTTTTTTTAGGAAAGGTCACCAATAATCTCTGCTCTTGTGTAGTTTCTACCCCCCTCTTATCTCTTCTATTTCCTGTGTGATTTCCTGCTCAGCACTTATTTCCTCTCCTCTGTAACACACAGCCGGAAGTTTGACAAGTTTCAACTGTAGTTAAAGTTTGAAACGCTGTAGGAAAGTTTTTTTTTTTTTCTCCTAATCACCATATGTTCATTTAATTTTCCAGAGGAGTCACCAGGAAATACATCTGCTGGGGTCTGAAGCAACAGATGATGTATTTACGCCACAGGACTCCACACCTGCAGCTACATCAGTCGGCCTTAATGTCTACCCGTCGATATAACAGAGCTGCCAAATGTGCGATGTGTTATATTTCTTCATTAACATACTTTAATACAGACCTGGGCCCCAGCGGGCCACAGTCAGTCCTAAAGTTTGACACACAGGCCCAATCAGAAGCAGATAGATGGAGCATTTGCGAAAATAGCCTGTTCAATGTTATTTATTGGGAAAATGCAGGCATGGAAAGGCAGATGCATGACAATGTAAAATTATTAAAGTTTGGCGGGCCGGATTAAAATGCCAAAGCGGCCACATTCGACCCTCGAGCCACAGTTTGCCCCGGTCTGTATTAACAGAAACTCACCATGCATTTTCTGTCATCCACTCCGGCAAGATCCTCCTCGAATTCCTTGCCCACATAGAAGTCCATGTTGTAGTTCTTGAAGGTGCTGAGGGTTTTGATGATGATGTGGTCCCCGTCGTGGACTATGTCCTTGTCGGGCTTCAGCAGAGTTGCAATTTTCCTGATGGCAACGTTGACATCTGTAGCACAATTAACGCAATGATGTTTGGTCAACCGAATGAGATCAATTATACTTATTAAGAAACCCTAACCATGGTTTCTGCTGTGAAAACTCACCCAGGGCCTTGAGGTACTCCTCAAAGTTATTGTTGGAAATCATTTTCCAATATCCGTTCAGATCGGCAGGCATGTTGACTGAGGTTTTCCGGCAGGTGTCCGTGCTCTCCGAGGTTTGCTGTGTTTGGCTACTTGCGATGCAGTGCAGCAACCTGCCATCACAAGCCTCAATTTGAACCAAATTCATTATAATCCGATTTAACCGTGCCTCGCACCTCCCTCTGCTTCCACATGTAACGGCACAATCCCCAGCAGGCTTTTCCCGCATGTAAACTACAACTGTGGCTCCGTGCATGCATAATATGCAACACACGTGTGTGTGCTTTATGTTGAAGAGTGCTTACTCTGCCAGTGCGGGATTAGAATGAATGCGTTTCTTCATTATTTGACACTTGTGCGATTCCACGTGTGTCAGGTCTGGCCTGGTTTTGTCGTATAAGAACAAACTGACTTAATCATGTTTGATTACTGAGCCGTCGTCAATCATTCAAATGGAGGGAAATATCAACCTAAGTTTTGATCTGCATGTGGTGTTCAACTAAACAGGCACAGATTCCACAACCTTTCACACCCAGCAGTGGAAGATGATTATTATTTTCTTCCAGTGAAGCCATTTTCATTTGGCCACCTACATTTTTTTTTTATTAAAAATCAGAGAAGAGAAGCTTTCGGCTTTGCCAGCTTTGGTCTATGGAGGCTAAAATATCTATATGCAGGATAAAAACAAAATCCGGCTCCATCTCCTCAGATCTGAAAGTGATTAATGGATGTTTTGACACATTTTATGAGTAGTTTCTCACTTCAAATTGTGCCGCATACAAATCTCAGACTTCCTACAATCTCAAAATTTATCCTTATTAAGGCAAATTAACGCATTTCAACTCAAACGTCACCTTGGAGGAGGATTAAGGGGATAAATCTTTCATGTAACAAAAAAAACACAGGACTTGATGGATTTGGTATAGAATTACATAAATCACACAATTGGCCAACTTCCTATATTCAGCCCCGTTGCCTGATTCCAAAGAAAGACAGGGACAAAAACAGACTCTGGCTCTCACTGACTACTGCCCTCTTTGGGACTTTAAGGTCTTCATCAAAATACTGCTAAACAGGCTGGACAGACATCAAGCAAACAGAGTACGTCCTGATGAATCCAGTGTCCTGCCCAGGAGATTCTCTGTTTGTAATGAATAATATGTACTCCCAACACAACAAAGGTGCCAAAATAACAGCGTCTACTCTGAATGCCAAAAAAGCTTTTGACCAGGTTGAGTGGAAGCAGGTTTTTACTGTGATGGAGAAATTTAACACCTGTACCAACTTTATATTCTGTATTAAACTGTCGTTTGCCCGCTCTACAGACATAACTTTAACACGTTGTCACATTTTAAACATAAAAGGTCAATATCTTAAATCCATAAATGTTTTTTTTTTTACACCTTTCAGCCAAAGTGGAGAAAATGTCACACCCCAGTCCCGAACCCACATCATTTCCAGTGGACCGTCCATTATTAATTTTTCTTTTTGTCATTGTGACATTGCGATTCACACCACTGCACACAACAACATGTCATCTCAATATTGAATTTATATTTATCATCAAAGTGAAGAGTGGGCAGCTTTTGGCGCCCGGGGAGCAGTGAGTGGGGACTGTGCCATCCTCAGTGGACCTCAGTGGTAACTTGGCAGTTGGTGGATTCGAACCTGGAGCCATTTGGACCCCAGTCTAGTACCTTAACCACGAGGCCACCACTGCCCCAAAAGGATATTGTTGTTCATCCCAATTTTTTTTTTGGGGGGGGTGATTTCTACCTTTACACTTAATCCATCACGATAGTGAGCAGGGGGGCGGGGGGGTAGTTGAGCGAGCACCCGGGGAGCAGTGTGTGGGGACGATACCATGCACAGGCCAACTTGGTGGTAGGGGTGGGATTCGAAACCAAGTCCGTTTCCTTAACCACTAGGTCACCAACTGCCCCAAACAGGCATTTGGAGGATGCGGGTCACCTTGGCAGATATCGAACTCTACTGATTGGCCAAACATTTTTTTTTTTCCAATTCAAATATCAACCAATGCCCCCATAACTGAGGTAAAGGTCTCACGACCCTATGTACAATTCTAGCAAATTTGTTCAAACCCAGACCATGTGTTATCAGATTATCATTATCACAGGAAAACTCCATAATAATGTTACTGATAATTAATAAGAATGCTAATACCAGGTTGATATTATTGTGGAATCCCCTATCTTTACTTCAGTTATCTCTTCCATTTTTAGTATAACTGAAGGTTCCCATATTTAAAATGCTTGATTGCAAGGATTAGAAAATAAAGCCTTAATCAGCGTGTGCTTCAACTGAACAAAGTAAACACTCTGGATAATAAACCGAGGACAAAGGCACAGTCACCTGAGCTTAATATTATCAGGCTGTGGCAATTAAACGCATGACAAAAAGCCAGTCGCATCTTATTGTCTCACCTAAGTGGCTACATTATTTTATAATCTCTCTTTTGGACCGACCGCAGCCGATCCGCTGCCTAAATCCTTCAGTGAGTGGAACACACAGACGCAGACGCCTCTTTTCAGAGGATGCCAAAGTGTATCAGTAACACTGTGTTGCGTGAAGCCAAAAGGCTGAGAGAGAAAACACCTCCTGCACCTGAGAGACTGTTAATTCTGACAAAATCAGCCCTGCAGACACACAGAGTGGAGATGATAATACAGCAGATCAGGGCCGTCCAAATTTGAAATTCAATTCTGGGGCCAGGAGCCAGAAAACATCAGAGCTTATCTGGAGATATTTAACAACTTTACACTTCAGGTTTTACGCCAAAATGCCAGCAGTGGTTGCAGAAATTACATTAAATATCAGTGTTTGATGCAAAGACTAATCTTTTTTTTTTTTACCGTCAGGACTGTTTTTAGAGCACAACCATATTTACAGGCCTTAGGGCTATGCTGCAGAAAACAACCAAATCAGATGTCTCTCATATGCAAAGTCTAATTAAAATATTAAAATCATGATGAAAATAAACTTTTAATTATGTGTCTTGGCTTCCTCTTCAGGACAGTACTGTCAGACAAATGTAGTTTGTAGTCAGGTTCAGTTCTCAACCATAGTGAAAATATTCAGCATTTCCGTGCGATCTCTGTGACCTCGTCTGATTTTGTTATTAGATGTTGCCAACTTTTTCCCCCCACATGAATCGGCTTTTCAATTTTATTATTCAAATATTATACCGTTAGACCTTTTCTCTTTTCCGTCTGACTGATTAAAGTTTGGTGAGGTGCGCAAACATCGGGGAGGCGGTTTCTGTTCTCTAAATATTAGTTATTTAAATCCAAAAGAACATGACTCGCCGAAAATTGAATAAAATATTTTGTATTTCATTCTTTATTTATTTTCCCCCTTTTTTTATTATTGTGAGATGAATGAGAAATAAAGTACAGAGAAATCGGGGATTGAACCGGGTACGTTTTGGTTGTAAAATGTTTTTGGGCTTTAATCAGGAAGTTGTTCTTTTATTAGAGACAGATATTTTTTTATTATCGGTTTTATAAACTATGTCGTGAAAATGTTAAAGTCTATATCGTTGAATGTTAAGAACTTTAAGGTGATGCATTAGGAAAACTGTTATTTGGACAACTGGGTTCAGATGAGTTTCTGCAGAACTTCTTCTCCTTCGCAGTGTAGTAAAGTAAAATAACACAAAACAAACCAAAACCCACTGATCTGTGAGCAGTTCCAGTCGTCCTGCTGCAGCCAATCAGTCAGTCGTCCACGCTGTCCACAGAAGGCTGATGCATTTTCTTGGTGAGTGGCCTCAACACCGTGTCCATGTTTCTCCTCTCACTGTCTTCAGTGTAAAGGCTGTGCTGGTGGATGTAGTCAATCACGCTGTCTGGGATCAGATACTTCACACTCAGGCCTCGCCTCAGAGCTCGCCGCACCTCTGTGGCACTTATCTCATTCTTAACCCATTCCTTCACCAGGTAAATGTTCTGCTGGTGCCTGGAGAGAATGTCAGACTCGTGCACCGTCCGTTCCGGCCGTAGTCCACCTCGGCTGATGCAGACAAGACCGAAACGCCCTGCGACCTCCTCCACGTGCTCATCCAGCCACAGGCCTGGGATCTGGAACGTGTTGAGGAAGTCGGCTCCACACAGGAGCTTCAGACTGGGACCTGAGGACAAATAGGGTGAAATGGAAAATATATTAAAGAGTTTGTGAAGAGATGAGGCTGTAGAATAAATCAGCTTTATAATGAGTTACGGTTTGGAAGAAGAATGCAGTTGTCAAAAAGAAAAAAAAATACAGATTATCTTCAGTGAAAAACCTATTTTCATTGTCACTCTTTTATATTTGGTTCATTTCTTACTATTGTGTCTCAGTCTAGGTTCTAATATGCAAGGAAGCGGCATAATTGCTAACTTTGTAATCTTTTTTCAGTATTGTACATGGTTTTTTAAATAACATCCTGAGACGAGAAAAGAAATGAAATTCAATTATGTCTTTCCGGTTTGGAATGAAACCCACGTGGGCATAAGTTACATCACAGTTTTTAGGAGTTGACACCTTAACTCAACAAAGACAGTTTGATTCCGAGTTGAGCTCAAACTAAGGCAGGTGTGAAGCAACTGAAAACGTCCCTCAGAAAGGCAGAACAATCATTTTCAGGTCGTTCTCATCTTCATGCCTTGTCAGTTTGGTAATCTGCACAGTGATAATGGCACAGTTTTTACACTGAATGCCTTTTCTGATAAAACCGTGCCTCATATTAGACAAATGACTCGTCCCCCAAAAACATTCTGTACTTAAGTGATATTTTCTCGATGTAAAATGTTGCGATATGATGTCTTCTATTTATATACACCTCTCATACAGAACTTTTTTCTGCCACTTCTCCCTCACATGTTCTCACGAAAACACAAAAGTTTGTCCTTTTAAAATTCTGCATGCGTGAACAACCAAACAAAGGAAAACCTTCTTACTTGTGAGGGGAGGTGTGTTACCACTGGAGTTGGTATGCGTTCCTGTGTTTTGCTTGTGCTCCTTCAGAATACGTCCATAATGGTGCCTGTCCAAAACCAGAGGTGTGAGAGACAGAACAGACAACACTACAGAGAGTCCAACAGCAGCAGAATACAAATATATTATTTCTGTTACGTGCATCTACAAACACGAGGTACATTTTAATATTCAAACACGGCGAACAAGTATTAGACCGCTGCTGTTTTCATCAATTTCTTGTTCATCTTAATGCCACTAAAGGTATATTACCTGAAGAATACAATGAACAGAAAAACATGGACTGCCTTAAAGCACTGTTTTTGTCAGTACATTGCCATAGCTATTGATGGAAGAACTGAATTTCTATAGAGAAAGCCACAGAAATGTCTAGATATCAGCTCTGAAATTAAACTATTGTGAGCTGATGATGTTGTTATCATTATATTTGTCCCCACAAATGCACCTCTAGTGGAACCAGGAATTAAAATCAACAAGAAATTGAAGAAATCAGCAGGGTGGTCTTAAATATTTCCCATGAGTGCATAGAGATATACCTATACCCTTAATATTATGTATTATTCCATTAAAAAAAAGACACAGAAGAACCTTTACAAAGAGCAATAATAACCTTCATTGTTCTCTAGTAAAGCCTCTTAAATGGGCTTTCACACTTTTTTTTAGTTTTGTGTGGTTTGGTATGCCATGAGGTGCGACGTTGGCTTTCACAATGGCCACTTTATACCTTGATCTGCAGCCTTGGCTTCACAAATGCAGCTTACAGATGGCTATGAGTGAGTGTGTGTGTGTGGAATACAGAGGAGGCTGGGCCCTAATAAGAGGATTGTTAAAAAAAAAAAAATACAGGAGAAGGTGGAGAATATATTTAGAAAACATGCAGTGCAGACTAACACGGAGCAAAGTTTTTTATTTTATTATTGCTGATTAATTCCCTTGTGGACACAACAGAAAAAAAAAAAAACTACCAAATAATCTACAGTACGTCTGCGCAACTAACCCCTGTATCACAAAGTGGGACGACACAGACCAACAGATTTTCTTATTCACTTCTTCTCATTATGAATGCAGCACCTGTGTCTGTCTGTGCCTCTTCACCCACATGAACAGCCCCGGCTGCTTTTTATATCCACACTGCTCCCACGTGGGCCATGAAAGCAGCCCGCACTTCTGAGTTTTACCCCAATGAAAGACCCAGATCTGCCACGGGTCCGGTCCAGTCTGCCGATCCTCGGGAGACCATGATTTAGGCTGGGGGAAGCTACTGGCGTGAATGATGGGTGGTACAGGAGCCACAGAGGAGGGGAGAGTAACATCCCCATTAGTTTTACTGGTGCAACGGTGAAAGTGGGACATGTCAGCAGGTAACAAATAATTGTCTTATGTCCTAGTGAGGATAAAATATGATTTTTAAAGGACACGGGTTAAAAAAAAAAAAAAAAGAAATAAAAAGGAACACAAAACAAAGCAGGCGTCGAGGCCGTGTTATATGAGAATAAACTGCAAAATAATAACATTTTACAGTGTGTTACCGGGACACGCGCGTAACAAACGCGGTTCATTACGTCCGTTCCCAACGGCGCAGCAGGACTCAACATGTCCCATAAAAATAAAAGGACGGGGGTTGAATTGGAGAATTGAGGAGCAGCACTTTGTCTTAATCTAATCTCCCACATCTGTTGACTCGAAGTAATGGCTTTTCGTCTGCACTTGTGTTGTCACTTCTTCACCGTACGGAGAAGAAAAGGACACAGAGGCAGACGAGGGATTGTTCTTTTTCCTCCTCAGAGACACTTCTAAAGTCCCAGAGCAGACATGGTGGTTTTCAAACCATATGTTCTATCATACGTCGTGTATTTTTTACTAATGTTCAATAAAAAAAGGATTTAGTACAAAAAATATTTAGTAATTCTATCTGTAGAAAAACTGTGGTTCAGTTGTTGAACAAAAAAAAATGTATACATCATATTGAGTAATGTTTGTACTGTTAAGACTGAAACTTACTAAACCCTGGCAACCTGGAATGTTCTTTGCTTTTACACTACTCAGCCCACTGCAACCGAAGCAGCTGTAACTCTGATGTTGCAATAAACCAGATTTATACCTCAAAGTGACCACTGTCTCCGTCCAGTCTTGCTGCTGACTCTCCCATTCATCAACCCTGACCCAGTTTGAGCTCTGCAGTGCCAGCTTTGCCATAGCAATGCGGTGTTCAGAAGGTACCAGGCCTTGTTTTCCATAGCTGTCACTCACAGGAGACACGATGCCACCCACCACCTGGTACTTGCCTGGAGGGAAGAGTTGATTATACAGTTAAGTGGGTCAAAACAGCCAATATCCCAGAGACGAGGAAAAATAAACAGAAAAAAAGAGATCTCTGCTAAAGATGCGAATATCAAATAATTATTGTGTTGTGGTGTGGAAATATCATTACTTATTTCACTTTTTTTTAGCAGCTCAGTGTTTTCAATAGACCTGATCGGACGATAAAGAAACAAAATAAAGATTCCGTTCAGCGTGGATTGAAAAATTTGAACAAAGCCGGGAAAGGAAATGGTTAAAAACAGCTCCTCTGATCCATTCATGAAGGTTTACCCTCAAACCAGTCAGCTGAGGTCTTCTGGGTAAGAGTTTAAATAAGAGCATTATTCATGTTACGGCTCAATGAAATGCTGCATGGACTCATAAAGCATCTTAAACCGAAGGAACTAGCCCTGAACCCATAGAACTCTGTGCAGTGTATAGTGTTGCCATCAGGATCATGTGATCGTACCAGTACTCTCATTCCTTCCTATTCAAGATATTAGTGGCCCTGGCATTATGTAAAGTAAAGGATGACAGTGTTGGGACTGCAGCACAGCTTGTGGCGACACACATGAGAACAGAACAGTGCATGGGTTTAAGCCAGTGATCAACTAGTAATGTCTGAAAGTCACTGATTATGGTTCCTGGATAATTGTTCCTTTTTGAGATTAGAAGATATAGAATGACAGTCTGGTAAATTACAATCCTATTTAGTAGAAAAAGAACAGCAGAAGATACTTGATGTGTTTTTATATATATATATATATACATATATATATACAGGGCTTCCTAGGTTTAAGCTTTTATCAGATTAAGAAAAAATCAACAGCACACTTCACTTTTTCGTTGCTATTTACTATAAATGTCTTCATGAAAAAAGGCAAAAGGTTACCCGTCAAGAAGTTTTGTTCTTCTACCTATGTTATGATATATAAAAGTCTATTCTAAATGCATAATTCGAGTAAGGTCACTGGGAGAAACTAAACATTGACGTAGTAATAACACCTGTAACTGGACTATTGAAAAATTTGATCTGGAACAACAAGAATTCTAGATCAAATTTTAGATGTCTCGCAACGGTCCTAACCCAGCTCACGTTCCCTATTGATTTGGAATAATATAGATCAAGCCGTAACAGAGCCCCTATCCTATTATTTCCAAACCAAGATGCATCTGTCTATAGCACCCCATTTATTTGACTGCTGTTTCCAGAAAATTACACCATGCTTTCTTGTAATTAAACTAATTATAGAGTGTGATGTGAATTTGAGAAAAACAGCTGCAACAATTATCAATTTCACATGCAATCTCTGCCTTCGTCACAAATGTGTTATTTCACAATATAGGCCTTAAATAGTGTATCCATAACAAGAGAGAATAAAAGATGTGTTTTTATACAGTATGTCTGTTCATTGATTATGGATGTTTACACAAACACAAAACCCTGTTTTAAAGTTGGCTTTTTTTAACATCACACTCACGCAAGGCCATGTTTAGCATTTGTTGTGAGTTCTATCAATATTTGCGCTCCTCTATGGCCTCCCTGGATTTCCAAAAACAACCATGTAAGTCTAGAGGGCAAAAAATCTGTGATGACCTTGGGGGTTTATATAAGATTCAGATAAAACAAACGCAACAGCCGAACATAAAACAATAAGTACAAGTTGTTAATGACATTAACAACAGTTTAGGCTGCAGCAGGTGTCTGCAGTAACTGGGCCTGACCTGTGCGGTGCATGTGGTCCCTGGCCAACTCAAACAGCCTCATGTGCTGGTTAGTGATGGGATTGAAGGAGCCACAGGCCAATAATACCAGCGGAATACGGTGATTAGCCATCTTGGTTGATCCACCTCATAACATGATCAGAGTCTGTTAGACAAAAGAGGGAGAGAAATGTGAAAAAAAACCCTGCAGTGAACACGCCACAGTTCTGATCACCTCAGTCGAGCTCCGCCTGGGTGTTGATTAGTTGGACTGTGTGTATATTTAACTAGAAAGTATGTAAATATAAGACTGCTAATTTAGCATCACATATGGATCAACCAGAGAGAATTCCCTTTCCCACTAGGCTTTATTAAAGCTGTCAAAACCAATCAAACTCACACTCACTCTCGACTAATAAGCCCATTATATACTACATTATATTTGAATAAGAGCAACACTGTCAAACAAAAAGAGCAGAATCGACCCGTACATAGTGATGGGGGTGCTGGTAAATAAAAAAATTGAGTAGATTTATTGTTGCCGAGAGCGGTTGTGACTGTGTACTGTAAAAATGTATTCATTTTTTTCCATAAAGCTAGGATTTAATAGGTTCCACATACAAGTAACATAGAGGGCATATCTCTTCATATAAGTTAGAATATATTTAATGATCAATAGCAAAGGATAAAAGTGTGTAGTGGTTAAGGAACCGGACTGAGGTCCGGACGGTTCCAGGTTCGAATCCAGCAACTGCCAACTGGCCACTGAGGTCCACTGAGCACGGCACCGTTCCCACACACTGCTTCCCAATGCTCACATGACATGAGATACACATTTCGTTGTGTGCAGTGGTGTTACACTACAATAACCACATAATACTGTACATTTAGGGCCAAAAATGGGTATGTACTATATCAACGGTGGCTTCAAAGGAAATGACACCCTTACATTTCTAACATACACCAACACATATTCGGTTTTTGTTATACCTCTGTGACTGAAAGCTCAATATTGAGTTATTGTAGTGTTTAACCTTAAACGAACAATTTCGATTAACTCACTGAAGATAAAACAAACTCTAATGTGTTGAAATGGAACCTGGAAAGCACTTAAACGAAAAATGTCGACACGGAATAAAGACAGCTTTCGTTGTTTACCTTGACATTTCTCTGAGGCCAGTGTGTGTCGCGGTCTAACGTGTCCGTGCAGCCACTCGGCCGCAGCATAAAGGTTCCGCGATGAAATACGACCAAAGCGCGACCCCTGCTGGTTGAAGAGGGGCGTCATCCAGACGGAGCTCTCCAGCGTGCTGATGAAACACAGGCAAACTCGTCGCAAAGACGAGCAGAGCCGCTCCAGATTTATGCCACCTACTAATCTCATTACAGAACCGTGTTCAAAAATATTGCCTCAAGTACAATTTGTATAAAGTCTCCTGTCTGTGTGGGTGACAACAATGTCTTCCTGGAACGGAACAGAAAGCCACTTTAATAATGTTCTGACCTTTCCAGTGATGTAGCATCAAACACCCACTTACTTCTGGTAACCTTTCGTTCCATTGTTGTTAACTGCTTGTCAGTAGGAAGGAGGGAGCTTAGTCGAACACTAATTGTGCGTCTGTACTGCAGCTGATTCCTGAGTGGCTGAACGGATGGAAAAAGTATTTTTTTAACTGATTCTTTTTCCATTAATGTTTCCATTTCAGTGAGTCGACAAAACACATATAGACACTAATCAACAGGCAACAAAAGGTCAAAGCGAACCCATCCAATGAAATAACTTTCCAACAATTACTAACACCTTGTTAAAAACTGTTTGTTAATTAGGGGGATGTTTTTTTTTCCAATCACAAAGGGCTCGACTGTAGAGGGAGAATGGAAAAAGGAGGTCGCTGCATTTTCTCTGCTCTCCCCAGGCTGCGGTATCTTAGCTGCTGATCCATGGAAACAGCCATTTGGGAGTAGATGGATCTGCCTAGTTGTAAATATGGGTCCTGTGTCTTCTGGATGTGGGTTCCATCTTAGTTATCCTATTAAGTCACTAAAGGTTTTGCCCCCTCTCTCTAATCTCCCAAACACACGCCCGCATCCCGGAAATAAAGAAAAACATGGGAAGAAATAACTGAAAAAAACTGTAACGTTGCCACGGGGTGAAAATTGAAAGAGTGGAGTCTTTGAGGGGGAGTGCAGCTGTGCTGTTTGGGCTCTGGTTAGGAAGATACAGATGGAACCGCATCATAGAATAGCTTCATTTGATTATGAAGGGCTGAAAATGCTGCAAGAAAAACACCAGAAAATCCATGGCACATATTTTTCTTTATATAAATGCAAGCTATCTGTTCTATTTACATTGGTATTTTGGCTTTAGATGTCCTTGAGGACGTCCTACTTCCCTTGCTTTAACTTGACAAAATCAAACATACTCTTTAAAATATTCACTAAAATGTCTTCTGTATTAAATGTTAGAGATGAGATCCTGTTTCCTTTGACATATATCATTTTTTGAATTCAGTGAATAGTTTGTAAAATCCCACATAACCATAAAAACCCTTTACCTGGACTATATTGAAGTGGAATAAGTGGCCTATTTTCCTCCATTCGGCCTTTTTTCAGGGGTCTCCAAAGTGAATCAGTCTTTTCCATCTCCCCCTGTTCTCTGGTTCTTCTACTCTGACTCCAACTACCTCCATGTCGTCCCTCAGTGCATCCATCAATCTCCTCTTTGTCTCCTACCTGATTACTCAATCTCTAGGACCATTCTTTTACCAATATAATCACTGTCCCTCCTCTGAACGTTTCCAAACCATCTCAATCTGGCACCTTCAGCTTTTTCTCCAAACCTTCCTGTCTGTGTTGTCCCCCTAATGACATCACTCCTGATCCTGTCCATCCGTGTCTCTCCTAAAGAGAATCTCAGCATCGTTAACTCCTCCACCTCCAGCTCCGTCTCCTGTCTTCTACCTATTCCTAGTTGTCTGATCTCACAACTGTCCTGTAAACCTTCCCCTTCACCTTAGCTGACTCTTTTCTATCACTGATGCAAGTATTTATAGCATACAAAAATCCTATAGACTTTGATTTGTTCTTTTTTTTTGGAGGTGAAATTGTACCCAACAAGAGGGAGAAGATGGATGATCCAGAATCCCGTGTTGAAGCTAAATCCCTCTGCTTCCACAGGACCACGCTGCCCACAGGTATGTGAAGCCCACAGCTCCCATAATAAAACAGCCATCGATTCATTTTCGGAGGATGTGTGTCCTTCTTCACAGCGATGGGGCTTATTGATTTAACAACAAGTGTAGTTAATATATTCTGGAGGACTGTGATGATTGGCAGCATCATTTCGATTGGTGCAGACTGTTTATGTGGTGCCGATCATTTCTTTTCTTCATAACTCAAAATACCAATAGAATTCACATTATTCTCAGACCCATCTCACTCTATCGCTTTCTGTTCTTCATCGAACATTTGTTTTTTATTAGCTAGAATATATATTTATATATTAATACGGGAACAAAATAGGGACATCTTGGCTCATCTGTGAGGCTCACTTTGTTCAAAACATCTTCAGCTTACACAAAGCACTATTTCATTGTAGTTTTTTTTTTATTATTTTGCTTCACTTTTGTCACCAACACCAACAAAGGATTTCAAACATTTCTGACAAAACACACAAAAATACCACAGGTTTTCTCAATACCTGAAAAACACTCTCTTTTGTACTGCACATAGACTCACTGAGATAAAAAAAAAGCGGTGTAATGTTTGTGTACTTGACAAAATAATGGAAAGTGTATTTAGGAAGCACGGCGCACAATATTGTTTATTATTGGAACATTTGGAACGTTGTACTGTTTCTAAGGTCACGGACCAAAGGAAATAAAATGTTCAAACCCGTAATATTTCTATATCGATGTGGTATCGTGAAGTAGAGGTAATATTGATGTTTTATTTTGGAAGGCTGCAACCGGAAACACGAGTCGATTGACTCTGATTAAACCCCTCTCTCTCTTCCTCTCTCTCTCAGTTATCAGTGAAGGTCTCTCGCCCTTCAGAACCTCCCTACTCCCCCTCGCTCTCTGGCAGCAGCTCAGCAGCTCCTCTCTGTGTCGGAGCAGGTGATCCAGGATTTGGGAAGAGGAGAGAAGAGGAGAAAGGACGCGGAGACTTCAGAGCAGCCCCAGCACACACCGCTTCATCTCCTCCAGCACCATGCCGATCCCCTGGCTCTGTTTCTGGCTCTTTTCTCTCATCCTGGGCCAATCCTGCACTCTGGGCGGAAAAGGTAGGCACGCAAAAAAAGAAAGATAGGACGGATAAGAAGGAACAACTTGGTCCGTGACTGGTTGATATCTGCTCTTCCCTCTGTTTGTCTTGGTCGACTTTGCTCCTTCACTGGCAACTTCCCTGTTATAGGTTTGCACTTTTTCTTTTTTTTTTTGAGGCGTACGTTCATCCTTTAAGCTGAGTCTGTGTCTGGTGTTTGGGAAAGTGATGTTGGTGGAGCGGCGGGAAAGGTTTATGTAATGACAGGCAGGTGGAGCCGTCAAGGCGGCAGGTGCTGAATTCGGTCAGAGGTGTTTGTCACTGTGTGGTGGGAAGATGGACCGTGTACAGCTGCACCACCGTGGAACCATAGGAAATACCCACACAGAGAGACTTTCAACAGAAATAGAAAGACATTCTATGTATTATGTTGCGGGGTATTTGACTTTTTTCACGTTAATTCTAAAAAAATATATATATATTTTTTTCTTCAAATCCGTAAGAAATCCATGCTAAAGTCATCTCAGACATTTTTATCTGCCATTTCAGGCTTTTCTCTCTCTCACTGGTTTTCACTCTTTTGCGTTTCCACCCTTGTCATGTGGTAGGTGTCATCTCAGCAACAACTGATAAAAGTCATATTTAGGGGCGGCAGGAGGGGGCAGTAGAATCAGCCTACAGTTCGGGTAAAATGGATTTATATGGAATAGAGTTACGTGGATCTTGAATTTTGACAAAGACATGATGGTTGTTTATGTATAACACAATGTTTTGTTTTTTTTTACATAATCTTTCTTTTCCTGACACACACACACACACATATATAGGACTGGTATCTTGTTGCATCATGTTGTATTTTTGTGCATTTGTTTCATTGATTAATCAAGCCTGATAATCCTGAGGACATATGCAGTGGCTATCTTCAGCTTAATTTTAATTAGTTTTACCGACAAAGGTCATGTTTGCAGAGGGGGGACGACTTGTGGCTTGAAGGATTGGCTCTGTGATTGGTGGATTACTGGTTTGAATCCCCAACCAAGCTGTGGTGTGTTGGGCAAGCACAAAAAAAAAAACTCACTGGGAAGTTCAGTTGCGAAGAGAATATATGTAAATTTTCAATTTTAATAACCTCCATGTCTACCATCTATCTCTCACCTGTTTTCTTCTCTGTATTATGTCGATCAAGGTTCCATTTTAATATCTATCTATCTATCTATCTATCTATCTATCTATCTATCTATCTATCTATCTATCTATCTATCTATCTGTACATATCTGTCAATATATCTATCCTTCATCCATCCATCTGTCTGTCCATCAATCTGTCCATCAATCTGTCTATCTTATCCTTCTTAAAGATATTTCCTACATGCATGTTCTAAAGTGTGTTCACGGGCCACATTTCCTGGCAGCTCCCCTGAGTAAACATGCCACTGATGACATTGGTTGTGTCAGAATTGCAGCCTTTTTTGCCTATCCAGCTGTCAGTGCCGTCAGTTACTGCTCTGCCATGACGGTGCAGTGATGTCACTGACATGCAGCGATCACTCGGCAGGGCAAATAACAATGGAGGGGAACGGCAACGGCAGTCATTGCTTTGATTGTTTTCTTCGTTTTCATGTGCTCCTGCAGATCTGATAACGTCGCTCTGTGGAGCGAAGTCTCGGTCGTAAACAGAATGTTTCAGTGCAGCGTGGTGCGTCTCTCTCTGCACCTTAGTCACATGATTTAGTCAAAATGATTAATGTGAACAAAACTGCCGCCAGAGAGAAGTTCTTCGCCAGCTACAGTAAGAGGAAATATCAGGCTCATCAACTTTGTCTGTAGATTCTCAGTCATCCAGGTCATTCAATTCAGCTGGACATAGTAGGTTTCTTGAAGAAACCCCGTGGATGAGATGTTTCACCTCTCGTCCACAGGGTTTCTTCAATTCTAACTATCGTTCTGGTATTTAACCTCAAGAGAAGCTGTAACTGAAACTATGGTCTGACCACAGTGTATGACTCGATCCATACCAATGCAACCCCCTGTCCCCCATCCACACCTCTAGACGTGTGATGGTACCTTTAGCTCACCTGGAACAGGGTTTGATCCATCACCCATCTAACTCCACCTCCCTCATTAGCCTCTGCAACAACCTCTCTCACAGGTATACAGCGTCTTTTGAGGTTAAACACCAGAACTCCCCGATATTTTGGGTAGAAGAAGAAGAAGCCTCGTGGATGAGAGATCCAACGTCTTCAAGAAACCTACTATGTCCAGTTGCCCTCGAAATAAGCTGCACCCAATACATTTTTTAAAGGAAAAAAACATATTGTACATACATAAGCCACACCTGACTATAAGCTGCATTCTTTTAGCATTTTCCATGATGAGGGTCAGTTTATGCTAATATTATTCATGTGCAAAGTATGTTATCGTACGTTAAACTTCTTCTTCTATGGTGTTTATTGGCGGGTGTGACTTGCGTCTTTCTCAACACCACCTGTCTCACACCTTTTCTGCTCGAGCAATTAGAAAAAATGCATACATTAGCCACATCTCAGGGTTGAAATTGTGTGACCGAAGTTGCGGCTTATAGTCTGGAAATTACGGTAATTTTGGACTAATAGGCTTTGGTTGATTGATAACCATCACAGCTGTTAATATGGAGTCTGCAAGTTGTAATGGCCAAGACTAGGAAGAATATTCCTTATCTTAATTATTAGTACCGTTTTCAGGATGTCATTTTTTTTTTATCTACCTTGTCATGTCAAGACTTTTATACATTATCTTTGAGACAAACCCAACGACTTTAAAAAACAGTCAAGTGGATCCAACAAGGTCAATGATAAAGCCGGGAAAAAAAAAAGATTACAGCGCTCTGAAGCTTTGAAATACTTTAGAGAAGCCGGACGGTCAAAGCCCAGCTAACAAGGTTCAGTCCAACTGCAGGGAATGGTCTGCTTTCAGCAGCCTTTTCAATGACTCGGGAGGTTTTCAAGGGTATATTATGTACTGCGTCTCCAGAGACTGCTGTCGGTGACAATACAGTGCCGAGGATTACATTCTGGTCATTATGTGAAAGGGCTGAATTAACTTTAAATCAGTAAGAGAGAAAAAAACCTCCTTGTCGTCTGAAAAGATTCGCAGAGACACGCTATTGTTGTGCGAACCATTTCTCCAGTTAAGGTTTTAAAACGAGAAGCTCAAGGCCTCAGCGCCGACAGACTTTTCACAAAAAGCCACAGAATGACTTACCCAGTTGTGTTTTGTATTTACAGTCTTTACAAGCTCAGCAGAATACAGTATTTACATAAGACAAAAGCTGACTTCTGAATACCTTTAGAAAGAGAAGTCGGGGCGCAGACGGGGGCAGATGATTGCCAGAGAAAGCAGACGGAGAGGATTTGAGCGGCGTCAAAAGAGGAAGAATGTGAGCCGGAGAAGAGGAGGAAGAAGAAGAAGAGGAAAAACAAACAAGATCAGATTTATAGGTGTCTTTTCAACACAGTCGTCTAGCTGCATTATCCTCGCTGGCACATAAATCTTGAAAGCAATGTGGGACACAATGGCATAACTCAGGCTTTCCTCTCTGTGGTGCAACGACTAGTGGAACGATGTCTGTGGAGAACTGCTCTGAATGTCCAGCTGAGATTCTTCTTCTTCTTTCCCTGTTTATTTTGTTTTTTTTTTAGATGTTCCATCCCTTCCATTCTTCTCTCTGTGCTTCTTCTTTCTTGCTTTTGTTTTTTTTTTTTTCTGTGTCACTGGCACTGTCATGAATCACAAAAATGTTGGAGAAAGAGAGAGAGAGAGACAGAGAGAGAGAAGTTCTATTGTGGTTCTCGTTCCATTTTCCCTTGTTTGATCAGTTCCTCCTCTTCCTTCAGATTTCTCGTTCTCTCTCTCTCTTCCTTTCTCTCTTAAATTCATTTACACGGTTGAGTGAAACACATACACAGTTCATCCTTCTGATCTTGGACTCTTCTCATCATGAGAGAGTCACTCTCCCTCCTGCCCTGTGACCCGTCTGTTTTCGGCGATATAGACACATATATACTGTACACTATGATGAAGAACACAACTGTCTGGTTGTGCTGCAATGTGTCATTTAGCAGGCTTAAAAATATACATGAAATGGTTCTCGCAGGTGTCGATCACAGATGGTGGCTTTTCATATGGAATTTATTTTTATCTAATTTTCCCGTTATATCCAGTATCATTTTTTTTCCCGCGTGAGTTTGGAGAGCAAGGAAAGGAAACTCCTTGTCATTGTGACACTGTGATTCACACCACTGCACGCTACGAAATGTGACCATCTTTATTTAACCCATCACCAACGCGAACAGTGGGCAACTTTGAGCGCCTGGGGCTGTGAGTGGGGATGATCAGTGGACCTCAGTGGTAACTTGGCGGTAGGGGGATTCGAACCGGGTGCCTTGGACCCTAGTCTGCTTCCTTAACCACGAAGGCCACCTATGGAGATTCCGGGGATTGAACCCGGGGTCTCATACATGCAAAGCAGTTAGCATTAGTTTGTCCAGCAAACGTGTCAGTTTGAAATGCATCTGTAGAAGACTGTTGGGAGAATTCCTCTGTATTGGCAACGTTAAGTAAAACCATGAGGGCAGCCATGTTATTGGACTCTTGTAATCAATCAGCTACTGGATTGGTCCACTGCTCCTCAACCATATCTTATTACGATCTTAAGATCTTTCTGCAAGGAACGTTTACCATAAGCTTAACGTAATGTCCTTTTTTTATTAACTTAAGATTCTGTAGGTAGGAAGCGGACTTGCGCCCGGAAAGTTTTAGGTTCTAATCCACCCGCTGCCAGGTTGACACCGAGGTGCTCTGATCATAGCACTGTCCCGAACCATATAACATCTTGTGGGTTCAACACCCACAGGAAGGCCCATGGTATGGAGCAGTGTGATTTGGGTGACAGTGGTGGAGACTGTTCAGAGATGTAGTTCTGAGACTAAATGATCATGAGCTTCCTTATGGCCTACCTTGCATTAACATGGGTGTGCTGGAAGTTATTCATGTTCAAATTCATGACAAAAAATTGGGAAAAAAATTACTTTTTCCAGTCATCCACCTGACATTATGTTATTTTTTCTTGTGTCCAGCAACATACTGTTATTGTGGCCTTATGTAGTTGCTCTATTTTAGTTCCCTCCCACTTCCTGTGGTTCATTTATGCAACTGATTTTCTCTAACGCTTCCAATTTTTTGCACATGCATTGGCATTTTCTTTGCGTTGACGTACAGAAGAGAACAGAAAGAAAACCCGCCGTGGTTTGAATGCGTTGATCAGCCTGTTAACTCTGCATCTCAGTGTCTGGCACTAGTTCCTGCCTGTACGAAGGAACGTCAGGTCTGCGTGCAGCTGCAAGTTTATGCAAATGAGTACTCTTATATGGCCGTTAATTACTCACGGTGGCTAATTATAATGTCTGGTGGAGGAGAGTAGTGAAGAGGAAGGTGGAGCGCTGCATGTGTGCGTGGAGGACAGGACCAAATGTTTGTTTTTAGATGGAAGGAGGCGTTCCTGTGCCCAGGGCTGTGTCTGTGTGCCATCCTCTCACCAGCTGGGCCAACGGCCCTGCTGGGACTCGGTGGCCATCACTGCTCAATATGTGGTGGACAGAGTGTGAGACACACTTGCTAATGCGTCTGCTCTAATATTTTAACACTTCTACTTTTCTACAGTGTCACATTTTGCCTGTAAACACTTAGAGTCCACAGTGGAGGCTGACCCATTTTTCAACTTTGAAGATGTGCCCTTTGTGTCTATATTTATAAGGAAATGTATTTTTCATCCCCCGGTCCTGATATATAGGAGTTTTGTTTTGAGAGGCTTTTTTTTTTAGGATTGAAAAATAGCAAACTAGCGTGGAATGTGCCTTGGTCTACTATAAGAAATGGAACCTTTCTTAAATGTATATCCTAAGGATTTACATTGACTGAGCAGGTGGTAAAATACACTTGCTATACAAGGGCAGTACAATTATCTTCAGTGTTTCTATGGAACAATGGACAATTTTAAGAACATGACATTTGTTGCAGGAGTGATGGTACTTGTCATTACCTTTAAATACTAATTGGCGTCATGTGACCATTAACTTAAGTATTTAATGTTAAGACCTGAGAGTGAAATATTTCCATTTGAGCCTCGGAATTTCCTAAAATTCCGCTGCTTTTTTTTTGCAACCAGGCCAAACTAGTATTTTTGATATCTTTCATTTTTGTTTCCTCGTCAATTTACTGTCCTTGGTGCTCATGGCTGTTATCCACAACTGGGTCAGTAAATCCACAGCCAAGCGGTAAAAATAAAATACTAACACTTTTATTTTTATTCGGAATTAAATTGTCCTATTTTTTGCCAAATTAAATGAAACGCACCCTGAACCCTGGTCTAGAGCTAATAAAACACAGCTTCAGACTATAAAGTACTAGTGCAGAACTTGAACTGTTGGCCAGGAATAAGAAATCAGTTCTGCACTAAGCATGCAGTCTTGTTTGATAACAACATCCTTTAGGATTGATTGCTGTGGTGCGTTTTAGTCTCACAGTTGAGCATCCTGCTTTTCTCTTTGGGACTTAGTACTTATAAAACTATAATATAAAAAACTGCAATTTCCCAGCCTGGGATTAATAAAGTACTTCTAATTTATCTTGTACTAACATTCCCAACATTTACCATACAACAATATACACATATATATGTTTCTCTGGAACAGTAGTTCTCGTAGTACCAAAAAAGAGTCTGTTCAAAGAATGCAGACCTCATATTATTCTATTTTATAGACTGGTGACAGTGCCTTTGCCCAATGTCACCTGGAATTGCCTCTGGCTGCTAATCTCTGAGCAGATAGGGCAAAACAATGACGTACAGTGAAATCGATGTAGTGCACAGGATTACTCACAACATTATTTGTTACATATAAATATATATATATATTTTTTGCTTCTATTTTAAAGAGAATTGAAGAAGACGGACAGAGAGAAATCACTAGGCACCATTCAAACTCTGACTCTCTCAGTGTTTAAACCCTTGAGTTCCAGCCCTGGGCTGGTGCCAATGTGTCTTGGTGCCAGTGGGGATCATCACTCAGCCCAGTTCGGTCAATACATGTATCGAATGAAATGACAGCGGTGTCACTA
>JAFBJS010002064.1:277806-317754 GCA_016785265.1 Paraplagusia blochii | reverse complement strand
CTGTGTATTCCATTTACTTTCTCACCTCTGTACTGGTTGCGATAAAATACTTTTGGACCAAGTTAAATGTCTGGAGTCCATGTCCAGTATGTCAAAGTCACATCAAAATGAAGTCATTGGCAGTTTCCAAAAAGAGATTGACGCCATAGCGAACGACTTTGAAAGAGCGGATATGAAGAAGGAACAGAGGGATGGATGTTAGGAGCGATGAAAAAAAAAAAAAAAAAGGCAGAGTGAAAGAAAAGAATATAGAACAAGAGAGCGTCCTGACAGAAAACTAAGGAAGATAAAGGACGAAGGGCTGCGTGCTGTGGTGATGTTTGCCATTGCCACTCATTGCTTGGCAGTGTGAGCGGTCTGCGGTCGGCGGAAAGCCCCGAAGCGATTCATCATGATTATGCGGCGGTAGGCAGGTAATGTCACAGCAGGCAGTGCTGGGCATACCTGAGGCGGAGGCTGCTGCCGCCGCCGCCGCCGCCACCGTTCCTGGGCATCTGTATTTGCCTGCCAGGATGTCACCGTGACATTGGCTAAGGTCGCGTCTCGTGCTTTTCTTCTTCTCAATTTCTTATTTTCTAAACGCGCAAAATCACCGGTGTGTTTTGGCTTCTTTTTGCCTATTTTTACTTTGGAATCTGCCGTCTCCCGTGACACATGATGCTTTGGTGACTCATTAAAACCTGTTTCAAATGTCAAATGTCACCTTTCCACCTCCATCTGTCTGCTTCTCACCTCTTCTCACACTGCTCTCCTAGTTTATCTTCTGCTGTGGTTCACTGTTTTGTTCCCCTCTGGTGCTTATGTCTTCACTGGCATTTTCTCACAGTCACTTAGTATTAGTTAACGCGGGGAAAAGGTCTCTGTTTAGTTTGGATGATCCCTCCATAAGTTCTAAACTACAGTTTCCCTCTTTCCCAACGATCCAAACAACTCCTCTGTTCTGGTGTATTTTTTCTTCTGCGCCGTGAGTCATTTTCATGCTGCCGGACGAAGCCGACATGAGCAATTTGAGGTTTGATCTGGACAAAGCCTTGCTCAGAGACACATAGGCCTGTAGATGAGCAGGTTGAATATGGGTTTGGAAGTTGAAGTCTGCCTATGGAGACAATGCAACACCACAACATCTCCTTGATGTCAGCCATTTCCACTCAGCCATCCACACTTTTCCATCAATTAACAGTTGCACCAGATGCTGTCTTTTCATTCCTTTATATTTATGAAATTTTTTACAGCCCGGTTAAAAGTATGCATTTTCGGAATACTCCAAAAGAGAGGAAAAAAAACCCACCAAGACACGGATGCGCAGATGCAATTTAGTGCCGTACGCACTTACTGTACACCCAAGCTCTAATGCACAGTGTGGTAGTGCTAGGAAAGTCTAAATGATTAATGAACAGCTCTGTGGTGTGTCTGCCAGGCTGCAGCTAAAACCAATGTCATTCTCTCTCACTGCTTTTACTCCATGAATATTGTATAGATTATGGACGTGCCTGCCTCGGAAAGTAAGTCCAGTTCTGTCTCTCGTCCATCACTTGGTCATGTTTTAATCAGGATAACAATGAATGCTGCCAGTGTGGGAAAAATATTCTATTTTAAGCAACGGCTGTGTCCGACACTTTAATTCAGACCCTCACTCTGATATTTCGGTCATTAAAAAACATTGCGTTCTAATACAAGGTTGCGTCCCAGCGACGATAGATTCCGATGCAGGTTTGGCGCCGCTGCTTTTTTTTTTTTACTTCCTCTTTGGCACGTTGAAAACTGGAAAAATGCTGCGCTGTTGCTCCAAACCCTCAAATGCGTCTCGAAACTAAAAATGGACAAACGGGCTCCCTAAAGTGAAAGTCAGACCAAAACATGGATGTTTATTTAATGCGCTCCTTCTCACCTTGCCGCCAGCCAACCTGCACCAGGTAACAGAGCCGTGCTGCCGAAGGGGGGTTAAGCCTGCAACCCTGAACGTCACAGGGAGAGAGGCACTGACCCGTCAATGCTGTTAGAGAAGGAAGTTCTCCTCTGGGCTCGAAAAATATTTTGCACAATGCAGAGTTTTTTTCCCGAAATGCTTCTGTGATGCTTGTTTTTGTCTGACTTGTCGATAATGAACATCTAATGTATTAGTTCTAGGTCTGCAGATAATCTCAGGGTCCTTGGGAGATGGACTCTAAAAATCTAATAAGACCAAGACTACGATAGACTCGGTTAAGCCATTCTCTCACTTCTGGAGCTCTACAGATGCTTTTCTTTTTCGACGTTTAACATTTATTTTATTGTTAATTATCTTATCCCGCTTTAGAAAAAAAAAACAACAAAAAAAAGGCAAAAAACTTTGATTAATGAACAAGAATGTTTTCCATGACTTTATGAATTCCCGCAATCTGGAAAATTAAATTGAAACTGAACATAAAAACAACAGTCAACCCTGTGTTGCTCCTCCACATCGAGAGGAGTCAGTTGAGGTGGCTTGGGCATTTACATCGGATGACCCCTGGATGCCTCCCACGGGAGGTGTTTAGGTCATGTCCCACTGGAAGGAGACCCAGAGGAAGACCTAGGACACACTGGAGCGACTACGTTGCGGAAGTGTCTGGGGAGAAGGAAGTCTAGGTATCCCTCCTCCGAATGTTGCCCCCGTGACCCGGCTCCGGGTAAGTGGATGAAGATGGATGGATGGATGGACCCTATGTTGGACGAGCTGCAGAAATCCACTCTGGAGCTTTCCCCTCTCGATTTAAGAACTTCATTTTAATCCTTCGTTATTGCTCTTTTCCCTACATCAAACTTTAACACAGCGCCCACCCTAAATGAAGACCTAATCTAAACCTCATCGACGTCTCCTCGGTCATTTTCAGAGTCTGCTCTGGGGGATTAGTCTAACGTCCCCCCGACTTAAAGAACTATAATTACCATGTGATAGAACTCTGCTAAAAACTTTTTAAAGATGCATTGGATGCGGTTCACACTAATGAGCCTTTAACAATGAATGCACCAAAGGTGAGAGAGTGCTGCAAACGACCGTCCTCTGGTGAGAATCTCTAACACGCCCTGCGTTTTCCTCGCAAAATCATCATTGAGTATGATTGTTAAGAAGACACTGTGTGTTGATTGTTGAGGTGAGGTTTCTTCTCCTCCTACCCTGAGGTGCTGTGGTTTGTCATTCCGTGTCTGCAGGTTTGCTCTGTCAGCACAGTTGTTGAAGCAGAGCAGGCGGAGGATTATTTTGATTGGGATGTTTGGTTCCCAGAAGGGATTTTTAAGCAAAGTAATAGCATCATGTTAAAACCTGTGATTTTTCTGCAGCTGCACTGAAGTGCATTAATATACATGGAACTATGTATAGATCTTTATTATTGTAGATGTGATGAAAACTTCCCGTAATTTCCTACTCTTTTTAAGCTGTTGCCTTTGCTCCAAAACCGCTGCTGTTAATTGCGATACGGATACACATTATGAACGCAATCAACACCTCCTCACTGAGCACTTTTTCTCATTTGCACCTCTTGTTTGTTCACCGCCATACTCCTCTCAATGACACTTGAGATAATGAATATCCCCGCAGAAGTTACCTTCGTGTGGAGCATCAAGCCGTTTAACTAACGGTGAGAGACGACGTGACACGACGTGACAGGACGTGACACAACACGGGTTAAGTGTCAGTGTTGCTGATCAACTGGGAAACTTTATTAATACATGTTGTGTACCGCAAAGTATCTTTGTGAATACATTTCGTTGCTACTGATACTGTAGTGTTGCGCTACATTAGTGCTTCTCAATTATTTTCTGTTACGACCCCGCCCCAGCAAGAAGAAAACAATTCGCTATCAATGATAGCGTTTGTCTATAAAATAGTTCTAGGTACACCTCTGCATAACATCGTATCCTTGTTAACATGAATAAAACAAAAAGAAAGACATAGTTCAACTCGCTGCACACAATGGACAATGAGAGCGCCACTGCCAACTACTGGCGTGGATGTGCAATTACATTTTATAGTAGTACGGCAGAAAAAAAAGCATGTTCCCCAGGGTTGCACGCGCCCCCCTCTGCACCCCACTATTGGAGAAGCACTGCATTACATGTCTTAAAAGTAAATTTATGTATATTTTTGGGCACATTATACACTCAGTCCCAAGAGTTTGTTAAATGTGAAGTTCATAAGTTTGTTGAAATATTATAATATATATGATATATTGAAATCTATCTGTCTATACATCCAGCCATCCCACCCTACCTCCATCCATCTACATACCTGTCAATACATCATCCATATATACAGTATATATATATATACTGATTAACCTATACATTTTTATGAAATTTTGCTTTTAGAAATATAACGTAAAGCAGTTTCCCCCTAAATTTGACAAAGGATGAAAAGTAAATATATTAGAATTTACCAACACTAATTCTACACAACATGGATTTGCTGCTCTAACATCTGATGAGGTTTGTGAAAATGACACCAACATTGTTATCTTGTGTTTCTCTCCCTTCCAACAATAAACATCCATTTATCTTCCTTCAGTCCATTCCGTTCTTCTGTCCTTCTCATGTTACTCTAATCATTTCCATCTCATCTCCACTAATGTCTCTGGAGTTGTGATCTTTCCACCTTCATGTCCAGCACCTACTATCACCACCTCTCCTCGCCACATCTCCAAACCACCTTCTTGTCATCCCAATTTCTCAAATGTCTGCCTGTTTTTGTCATCTTCATCTTCAACCCTCGCAGCAGGTCTGACTTCTGTCTTGAACGCATGACTCTCAGTGCCTTCTTTCCGTCACCCAGGTTTTCGCCCCTCAGTGCTTCCTTCGCTGTTATTTATGCATGCATACATTAGCAGTTGTGCATCTCAGCTTTGTGAATTTGTTTGCATATACTTATATCTTTGTTTAAGTCTCTTCCAACGACTACACAAGGAAATTACACGTGATTTTATTGGTTAAAAAAAAAACCCCAATAAACATTAGGAGACATTTAGAAATTTGAGACTTAAAGTTGGGGCCCGTGAAATAAAACAAGGGAGGAGCTGATGGTGTTTGAAAAGAATTAGGCCTTCAATATTTTAATTGCTTCTATCAGTTCAGTGCTTTGAAACGTCTGAATGTCATAGTTTCTAGTTTTCAGTAGATGAGCTCATTAGCCTTAAGTGTCCAAAAGCTGATAAGCTATTGATCCTGCATCATCCCTCTCCAGGCTCCAAACACCCAGCTGCATTCTGCTCATACAAAGCACCGGGAGAGACGACCAAGCACGAGGATGAAGAAGGAAAAAGATCAATTAAAATGTGCTAATGCACAACTTAGACTCACGTTCCACTGCAGATATGAAAAACATGTAAAAGCCATCCTTTTTTTTTTTTTTTAACGTTTGCATTTGAAAAACTAAGCTAACCACCTCTGATTACACCTGTGTTACAGTCATTCCAGATATTCTACTCAACGAGGGAACATTAATGGAGTCTGTTTCCTCGAAGGCCGTGGGTAAATGGGCGACAGATTTCGGATGAATAGATCATAATCACATTAACGGCGCTCTGTGCTGCTGAATTCGGGTGCTAGCTGTGACTGGGGGAATTAGAGGAAGTGACAGAAAAATTCAGATACGGTGCTGAAGATGAACTTAACTCTAAAAAGCCTAGAATATTAAAGTGCAATATTTTACCATAACTCTTTTAGGGCCAGAGCCTGATAAAATCTCTGGCTGTTTTTTTTTTTTTAAACGTACCGATCTTTAAGGTGTGGCGGATACTGTATATACCCCTAATTATTGTCATTGTGACATTGTGATACACAACACTACACACAACAAAATGTCACCTCTGTATTTAAGCCATCACCAAAGTAAACAGTGCACAGCTTTAAGCACCCGGGGAGCAGTGAGTGGGGACAATGCCATGCTCAGTGGACCTCAGTGCTAACATTTGGTGGGTTCAAAACTGTAATCCTCTGGACCCCAGTCCAATTTCTTAACCACTAAACCGACACAATTAAAATTAAACATCTGGTAAAAAACTAGTATTTTAATTAAGTATAATTATCAAAGTTTATCAACTATGTTTCTGACTTAATCAGCGAAGACGCCCCCGATGAGACAGAGAATACGAACTCTGCGATAGGCCTGAACACACAAACACAGGGGGATCTGGTCAATTTTTCAAAATAAAACACAGTTTGAAAACACGTAATAAAAATAACAGAAATAGTGTAAGTTAAGAATTATCTCTCTCCGTCCCAGTAGAAATTGACCCACAGACTGGTCCAGTTGGGGACCACTGTCCACTTTCAGTCTTCAAAAATGCCACACAAATTACGCTGCGCTGCGGTAGGACCACCGGACACCAGTGACTGAGACATTGACTCCATTTTTTATCCTAAAAATGTAAAATACACACAATTGTAGCAGCTCCTTCCATTCTCCTAAAATTGTCCTCCATTAAATTACTTTGACTCCTTAAAGGCTGTTCACACAGTAATGCCATGACTTCATATTCCCCTTTTTTCCTGTTCTTTTTTTAAGTAATTCTTATTAAACCCAACGGTGGGACATTTTACTTCTAAAAGCTGTGCTATTAATTTCTTATGTTGGATCTTTTAGTCCTTTATCGTGCCTCCGATGAGCAATTCATTATTTAAGCTAAGGGTAAAAAAAAAAAAAAAAGGGCGTCATGAAGGAGCGCATGACTCCAAGCCCATTCAGTCTGTTAAATCTGAGGACTGACGGAATAAGTCAACATTAAATATTACACTCGCTGAATTGTCACTCATTTCCCCGATAACTAAAGTGGGGAATTTACCTAGTCATTTCATGAAATAGGTAATTTGTTCTTTAAGTGCTGAGCAAAGAGCTGAAATAAGTTTTTATTTGAGTTAAATAATAAAATCCCATTAAAGTTAGTGCCGTGACGACACTGGTGTTTGACCAGAGGAGGCTGGAAGAAAAGAGAAGATTGAAAAGAGTCAGTATCTGATAGAAATCTGATGGACTTCAAACTTGAAACTGTGTGTGCGTGGTGCAACGGAATTCAACTAACTAAAAAAAAAAAAAAACTCCAGCTGACCCCCTCCCATGACTCCTCTGACGTCCCCTAACAGAATAAATGGTGGAAGATGGATGGGTGAACGCTGGCTGCTGGCCTCATTGTGCCACTTTTACCTGTAACTCTCTGTTCTGCCCCTGTCCCTTCACATTTTAAGACGTGTTCTGCGTTTCTCACTCCCGGGTTTGTCAAGCTAATGATGACAGCTAATGATGATATGTTTTTTTTTTTAGTATTTTGGTGTTAATTTCCTGCTTTGTTGCAATAGTGACTTTGGCCGTTAACTGGCTGAAGGATTAGAATGTACTAAATAATGTCCTGCGTCGAAATGAAAGGGCAGGTCTATCAGTTTTTTGAGTTCACACGGTACTGTAATGAAAATATATGGACACCTTTATGTTGTCCCACTTATGTGTGAAGCCGATATGTATTGGTGCTAATTAGCAGTCAGTCAAAGTAAAACCATGGCTGCCTGCAGAACACTTTCAATTCCATAATCCATTATTTATATTTTTTAATGAATAGAATAAGGAAAAAAAGCAGTGAAATGCATGTTGCATTGCACTTGTAATAATATTTAGAGTTTTGTAAAAATGTATAATGGCAGTGTTGGGCTAGCACGCTTGCATCCCTGGGGCTTTAGGTCCTAACCCACCAACTGACAGGTGCTCCGAGCATATAGCACCGTCCCGACCCACATACTGTAACTTCCAATGGGCTCACACAGTAAGGAGCAGTGTGATTTGGGTGGCAATCATGGAAACTGTTGGCGCTAAGACGTGGAAACTGATAAAAGGATGAAGATGAACGAATGTAAAAAGTATACAGATATAGCTGTATACTTAGCTGCTAGATAGCTGCTAGCGTAGCGTGTTGGCTAGTCAAGAAAGTTTTTCTGTTAGGGTACGTCAGGAGTCGGGGCAGGGGGTCAGCTAGAGTTTTATATAGTTTGATAAGCTAGCAGCTAATCTGTATACTTTTTTCATAGACATAGACTAAGTCTAAGTCTATGAAAAAAGTAAACAGATTAGCTGCTAGCGTATTGGCTAGTGAAAATGACGACTCTTACAGGAATCTGAAATCCTGCTGCAATAGCTATAATTGCTCCCTTTCTTGACTTTTTTTCTTCTTATTAATAGGTGACTGTCAATCACAGTTGTGTATGTTATTCTGCTAGCAACAAACACATAGATTACATTTTTCCTTGCCAAACTCCCGGACTTTCTGAGTTAGTACCAAAGATCAGTTCTCGTTCCAACTCTTTGTTTACCGAGCGGCTAAAACTCATAATTATTTGATCGGTTTTGCATTAACTATGCAGAAAGTCTGGCAATTAGTTTACTTTGATTAATGCATTATAGTTAATTACTCTCCGGGCCATCTTTCAGTCAAACTGCTGCTCAGTCTGCGAGGGGTTTGCGTTTGCCCTTGTTAGCTGAAGTTGCCTTCATGATGGATGGGGGTCCTGTTACGTCGAGGCCCTGTGTTGTCATTTGAAACAAAAACAGAGTTTGTTTTTTTGGCTTGCCTCGTCTCTCATCGATTGCCAAAACCTGGCAGATCAATGGCTATGAATTAAATCCCTAATTTAATGAAAACAGAGCTAATGAATTTGAGGCAGCGTTCCGGGGGAAAACGCTAAATACCACCTGGACGTACAATGCGCCAAGAATAAAGGCAGCGTTTGAACCCACAGCCACCAGGCCTTTTATGACTTCTCTCTATTTTTCTTCTCTGGTTTCCTCCTGCCACATGTTTTTCCCTCTACTCTGACACAAGATAAGAGTAAAATGCATTACTGGATAACTGAGTGATTTCTGATTTGATTTCTTTTCCTGCAAGAGTGAGCTGGGCCGACCAAAACAACCCAGGAGAAAAAAAAAGAAAAAAAAAGGATGAATTTCTCAATGCCTCCTCTCATTTTTTCTCGTTTCCTGCATAACTGTGTGTCTTTTGTCTTTGCTTTGTTCCTTCACCCTGAACATCTCCGTGGCGGAGTTCTTGCCGTGCCTTGTCACATTCAGAATCTGTGTGATTAATGGTTTTCCTGTTGTGGATGTTTAACATTGCGAGCAGCGAGACTGATTTTTTTTTTTTTTTTTTTTTTGTCACAGTGGGTCACCACTGTTTGTTTGATGTGTAAATACACATCCTTGAATATTTTATCATCGCAGCTGGTTGTAGCGTTGGAAACAGCATTTGAACCACACTCACAGAGTTACAGGTGGATGGGCGTATTCATCTTTTTTTTTTTGTTGTTTTTTTTCTGACTGTTTTTAAGGTAGTCTGGCTGACACAGTCAAACTGCTGGAGCTAATTTATTATTGGTCCATTTGTCCAGTTCTTGTTAACACAGTATTTTAAGAAGGTCCTGAGGGAATCCTGTTAAATTTGGCTTCAAATATGAGGTCAAAATGGCCACGCGCTTGTGTGAATGTCACACACTACATTCCGGGGGATTTAATTACTTCCAGCCAAAAAACCAACACTCGTGATTGATTCGAACTTTGTAGTTAAAGGGTGAGGCGGATCGTTCATTTTCAGCCTATGAGGTAACAATTACAGATATCATAAAAAACGCAGTAAAATTTACCTGGCCGCTCATAACTGATAATCAAATGCCACCCGCGGGAATAATGCCCGTGTGGGTTGCACCCTAATCATGTGGTTATTGCGTGGCGAGGGAGATTTATCTTTCATATTGCGAACGCAGCGTCCTAGGCACGTTCATGGGCGAAATGCATATTGCAGCGGTATTAGCGCAGCTTGTGCGGTGATTTGTTGATGCTCAACACAGCAGCCTGTGTTTTAAGACAGATTTTTGGTTGAAAAATGTAGCAGGGAAATTAATTAGGCTGAAGAGCCTACACTTGGAAGCTCAACACTGTCTCATAACTTGATTTTTTTTTTTTTTTTTTATTGAATCAGTGTTTTAATGCAGCTGTTGTTGACATTCCTCCAGAGATTCCTGCAGTCAATGAGAAATTTTCTAAAGAAAAAAAAAATGTGAAGCTTGGGAAGGTTTTTCTGTCACCTTTTCACCAACAGCTCCCAGGTCTGTAGACTGTGGCTATGTCCTCACCTTTTTTTTTTTTTTTTTTTGACTCGTGTAGTTTAATTTTATCACCAGCAGCACCAGCGAGACTTGCAAATATGTCCACAGTGTTTTTAAATGATAATTGTACATCATGCTAAATAACAGCAGTAATGGTTTTTACTGCGAGGCAGTGAAGGAGGTAATATAGTTCAAAGGGAAAAATACGGCGCTGCTCTTCAAGACAATTTCCTTTTTTTTTTTTTTTTTCTTCCCCTCCTTAAATATTCTGCTTATGGTTCTAAAAATTTTACTTAGGGGCACTGATGCTGTTAGTGTGAAAAAATGTCTTCGCTTCCTTTGGGTACGCAACATTAACTTTTATTTTTTTTTTTTGCTTTGAGCCTATTGACGAAGAGATAATGACCATGTCAATGCAGCTTTGAGCCGAGGTAATTATATTTCAGACCATTTATTCCACAAATTGCTTTCTAATACTAATGTTTTGGAAAGATTTGCCTTTTTTTTCCCTCCAACAAACTGATGTTTGAAAAGTCATCAAATAAAAAAAAAAAACACGATCAACCAAACGATTCTGGTTTCACATTCGGTGAAGTGAGCTGCAAATAAACAAGTCCTAATTGGAAAGCTAGAATTCATTTTTGTGCATTTTTCCTCTCATTTCATCATGAAATGTTTTTTATCCTGATCATCGTACAAGTTAAAAAAAAATCAAGTTTGAAGCATAAACAAGATACATTACTTTCAATTTAAACTATCTATCCATCCATCCATCCACCCATCCATCTGTCTATCTGCCACACTGGTGTTTTTGTGTTAATAAAGTTCCATATTTAAAATCTATCTATCTATCTATCTATCTATCTATCTATCTATCTATCTATTCATCTGTTTATCTGTCAATCCATCAGTCCGTCCGTCCGTCCATAAGTTTTAGTGGAGTGTAACAGCTACACTGCGGTTGTTTGCTTTGTACTGATGACCATGTTTAATAATTTGACTTGTTGTCAATCTTGACCTTGCTGATGAAAGTGTCTTGGATTCTGTTCTTTCCTGGATTGTGTTAATAAAGTACCATATTAAAATCTATCTATCTATCTATCCATCTATCCATCTATCCATCTATCCATCTATCCATCTATCTATCTATCTATCTATCTATCTATCCATCCATCCATCCATCCATCCATCCATCTCCTTTATGGGTGGCAGTGGTGGCCTAGTGGTTAAAGGATGCAGCCTTGGGTCCGTTGCCACTCGTGCATTTTCCGACTCACATCTCTTCCAGTGGACTCACCACCCACAGATCTCACAGTATGGAGCATAGTGATTTGGGTGGCAGTCATAGAGCTGTCTCTTATACACATCTAGATGTGTATAAGAGACAGTCCTACTATTGAAGGGTGAGGGAGAAGTCAAGCTTAATATGGCTGTGGGTAAGTGTGAGTTGGCGCTACGCAACTATGGGGCATCTGGACAGGAAGTGGTTCGCTCTCAACTCCAGGAAGTGGAGGATGCCTGGGCCACACTGCTCGTAACAGCAATGAGCACACACAGACCTGTCTCTTATACACATCTCGTGCATTTTCCGACTCACATCTCTTCCAGTGGACTCACCACCCACAGATCTCACAGTATGGAGCATAGTGATTTGGGTGGCAGTCATGGAGACTGCTGCCCCTGTCACTTGGCAACAAATAAATGAATGAGAATGAATGAATGTGTTGATATATTGTGAAAACAAATTAATACATCTGGGCGGCTGTATTTCCTTAAGGAAGAGCTTCAAGAGTCCAAGTCTTTACGTATCACTGTATCTTTGTGGGACAGCAGTCCATGTGGCTTTGTACTGTTTAGAGTTAACGCCTGATAAATAAAATACGTCAAGATTCAAATTTAAATGTCCAGAAAATCTGATGATCCCTGTATGCCTCAGTCAGGACAAATCAATCTCTCTCTTCCTATGTCCCCTGTGTTGACTCAGTCACTGATGTCAGTAGGAAGGAGGTGATAAAGATGCTGTGAGTTACAGAGGGCCTCAGGAGAAGGTCATCACTGATGGCTGATTCCTGAAGCTAGTTTGGATTTCAAGTATTCTAGGTGTTAAAGAGCTGCTGCTCTTCCTTTTCAAGAAGACTTTTATTTTGTAGTTGTAAGGATGTGCTAAAACACCTCGATATGGATGTCCCACTACTCCTCTCCTATTTTACAGTTTAAAGTGTAATATTTTTTCCCTCAGTGTTGTATTTCACTTCTTTCTTAATTTCTGTCTCACCTCTCAGTGAGGAAACAGCGGGGACATTTACTTTGACTGCTGTGAACTTCATTGTCTCTTGTCCAACTACTTATTGTAGTTGGTCAGTGTGAGGGGGAGAGGGGTGTAAAATGTCTTTTTTTAAACATTAGCTTTCTCAGGGTGGTCTAGTTTGTGGAAACTTTTGCCCTTCATTGTGGCTTTCAGGTGTAAGTCAGACTCTTCTGATGTTTTTACAGCATAGATGATGATGTTACCAGTGTTTTCACAGGTTAGTGACGATGATGCTCATGTACAGTGTGTGAGTTCTTAACCATAGGCTACAATATGTCCTAAATTTTGACAGGGGGCGTGGTCAGATGAACGGCATGTAGAAGCCATACATAAAAACTAAAATGCTACAATGCTTTTAGCCTTTTCTGCACCATCTATTGCAGAAAGCATTACGGGGACAAGGGAGAAATACCCTAATAGGCTGTATCTGGGTTTTATTCAGCAGTCTTGGGTCCTAAAAGGCTTCAGGTCCAAACCACCAGCTGCCAGTTTGCCACTCAGGTGCTCTGAGCGTCACATAACTTCCACAGGGAGGCTCATAGTATGGAGCTGTGTGATTTGGGTGGCTGTGGTGGAGACCTGTTAACAGTTAAGCAAATTAAGATGAATGAATGGTCCACACCTGGCCCCCGAGCCATAGTTTACCCATATTTGGTATGTATACTGTGTATACTATCTGTATATGTTCAAAACAGGATACATAAGCCTGCCCTCATTTCTGTTTTGTTTCACACAGACACACACAGACACACACACACGCAAAGTGAAGAGCTTTCTGTTGTATTGTCCTAATTAAAATGTCCTTGACAAACAGGAGTCACATGACTGCAAATCCTACTGTGTCAGCCATATCTGTGCAGAATATTCCTCGAAAAAAAAAAAAAAAAAATCTTTTCACATTGGTAATGGCGCCTTTTTCCGTCCTCGTCAGAAAACCAAGATTCACCAGATTAGTCCTGTATTTTCTGGACATCGCTGAAAGTGTGGGCAGAAACTGAATCCTCCATGACTCAGACTTCAAGGTCACACCTCGAGCAGCATGAAGCAGCTGCTGTTGGAGGAGAGAGCGAAAGAGAGAGAGGAGGAGAGACAGGGAGAGGGAGAGAGAGACAGACAGGGAGAGATGCACGGCTTGTAACCAAACGCAAATATGCAAATGCAAATGTTCCATTTCTTTTTGCACTAAATAGTTAATGTAAGAAGTAAGTGAACTTGATCGTGTGAAGGATTCTACACTGCTGTGCCAAATTCTGGCGGCATGTGGAGACCCATGTGCCCGTTTTGGAAACACAGACAGCTCAAGCACAGAGAGAATTAAAAAAAAAAAAAATGGTGTGAAGGTAAGTTTTTCTGACGGGATTTGACTGATGCAGTGGGGTTTTTCCCCTGGTACTTTGACAGTGAGACTGCTAGTTGTCAGGGGGGGGGTTTACACAAGTGAGATTGATAGGAATTGGAAAGGAAAGTAGGGTTTTACTGTGAAATACCATGTTGTATATCAAGTATAGGAAGAGCTGCTTAAAAATCTATAAAACGGCTGCAGCACGAGACGGGACTCAGTCTCGTGTCTGCTGTAGTCGTGTGTTTTTGACAGCAGCCAATGTTTGAGAGTCTGAGGCTGGACTTAAGTGGTATTAAAGACTTAAGAATGCACTGTCCCTGAATGCCCTCAGAGTCTATCTCGCAATCTGTTCACATTATTTTATAGCCCCCTCACTCTTCTCCTCTCCGTGTGTCGTCTTCCCTGCTTTTCTGTGCACTTCTCTCTCTCTCGTCTCCTCTCTTTGTCTGTCAGCAAGACTTCTCCAACACTGGCTCATCAGAAAAATCAAGGTGATGCACCTAAACGGAAAACAATAAAAAGTAAAAAAAATAAAAGACAACCAAAGCATCGAAGAAGATGTTTGACATCGCAATTACACCGTATCCAGCTGTGACATATTATTTTGCGGCAGGATTGCCTGAATTATCAATCTCATTTGTCATAACGCAGCAGATTAGCAGAGCCAGCCGTGCATGAAACATCCATCTTCTCAGGCATCTCCGCCTACCTCGGCAACCAAGTGCATGCGGAGCACAAAAAAAAAAAAAAAAAAAATATGGAACACCGTAGGGAAAGGTAAAAGTGCATTTGAAGGTCAGTAACGTAGTTAAAGCTCACGCAGTAATCTGGAGAATCTCTGCTGTAGGACCGTAGTATTCTGATGATCAGACTGACTCACAGACAGAATATGTATATATTTTATATATTTTTATAGAATAATTTTAAATGACGATTTTGAATTGCAAGGATAACAATTGTAAACTTAAGGTTATAACTCACCCAACCAATACTAGCCTAGATCTATCCAACCATCCCTCCATAATTTCCTTAATTCGACAATAACACATACATTTATAATACAATTTATATTCTTCTCCTTTCAGCTTGTCCCTTGGTCAGGGTTAGGGGACCTTTTTCATCTGTCCCTGTTATCTGTATCTTCTGATACATGATATTTGATATCTGTCCTCCCTCACTGCATCCATCAATATCCTCTATGTCTCCTACCTGGTTGCGCCATCTCTAGTATCATTCTCCAACCAATGTATCCACTGTCCCTCCTCTGAACATGTCCAAACCATCTCAATGTGTCTTCTCTAGCTTTTTCTCCGAATCTTCCTGTCTCATTTCCTCATTCCTTATGCCATCCATCCTTGTCTCTCCTAAAGAGAATCTCAGCATCTTTGACTCCTCCACCTCCAGCTCATCCTCCTGTCTTCTACCTATTCCTAGTGTCTCTAATCCGTCCATCATGTGTAGTCTCACAAATCTTCTATCAGTGATTAATGATTAGTGTAATTCAAGATTCAAGAATCACAAATCACTCCTGACATAATAATAAAATTCCTAATAGTAAAAATAATTTATTTTACAAGCAATTTATAAAAAAACTTCATATATATTGTATAAACAAATGCTTTTTTGCATTCATTTCTAAGCTATTATATAACACACATATTCCATCCACCTATTTTCACTTGCACATCTGGGCCGCGGGGGCACATTGCACTGCATCATACCTTCCTGCAGGTGTTGAGCCCATTGGAAACACACATACAGTATATAAGTGAGTGCAATACACATATAAGTACATAAATATACATCCTAGATCCAGTACAAACCAGAAACACGCACAGCTATTGGTGGATAAGTAGGCGAGGAATAACCGGCGACTCCTCTGTATTGTGTGCTTTCTCTGACGTTAAACATGGCAAACGTACTGTATATGCTCTATATGGCCTCAGCCTTGAGGGTCTCACCACGTCTTCCCCTGTGTCACTGCTAATCACATAAACACGTTAGTCCGTCTGGTGCCTTCTATCCAAGCGCTGATTTGAAAGTCATGCTTATTATCAAAAAGTCCTAGCATTTGCATCTGGTTTTGTCCCATTCCCCCAGCTGTGCAGCTAGATGATATTTATCAAGCTACTAACAACAGGGGGGGGTTCGGGGGCTGCTGCAACAGCGTGATTGATGGCATCACTTCTTCAATATTGAAGTCATGTTAATTAAAATCTTGCGCCAGTGTCGGCGAACAGCTTGAGCGCCGGGTCTTCAGCGTGAACAGACGAATTACACGGTGCTGTATGTATGTAATTTCAGCCGTACTCTTCGTTAAGGGACGATTCATACCGTTATTGTTAATGATGTGGGGACATATTCTGCTGGAATCAAACCATTAACTTCAGTATATACAGTCATGGACAAAATTATTAGGCCACCCTTGTTTTCTTAAACTTCTTTTTCGTTCTAATGCCGGGTACCACTAAAGGAATATTATGTTGGGAATGAACAGGAAAATAGTGACTAAATCACTAAAAATTTAAATCACTGTTTTTGTCAGGATTACGCCATAGATATTGATGGAAGAACTGTAGGGATTTTGGTTACTATCAGGGAAAACCTTGGAAAATGTCTACATATCAGCTCTGAAATTAAACTCTTATGAGCCGTAAGAATAGGCAACTGGTATGATGCTGTATAGGTGATAGATAAGCAGACAAAGATGAAGGGATATTATATATTATAATCTATAGTGTAGTTTGTAGTTGAAAACCAAAAAAACACACGTCCATGACCCAGAGCTGAGTTGACTTTTAGACACCTTAAAATAACTATTCCCTAAAAAAAAAATTCAGCCTTAAAAATGTGACACGTCCAAGTACTGAAGAGGTGGATTAAACATGGTGCGGAACTACATGGAGACGTTGCTCATTAGAGTGCAAAGTTTCTGTCTTCATTAAAATTTAAACTTGGAACCAGTGTTCCAATTTTACTTTTTCACTGAGCTATGCATCTTAGAGTGCACTCGCACACACACACACACACACTCACACACACACTCACACCTCCTCTATCTAGGTCAGTGCACCCCATGGCCGTGGAGTCACTACCACTACCACAGCACAACTATAAAGACTTTCAGATTCACACAAAACAATACGTCCTCAGAAGTCAATGTCATTTTTTTTTTTTAACAATTTCTTTTCAACCCAATCTGTATTGCACAACACTATTATTATTAAATGTGCCCTAATATTTCCAGATAAATGTCTGAGGAACGAGTGCGTATTTAGAAATCTGGCCTTGATGATCATAGACACAACAAATACACACACACACAGACGCACACGCACACAAACATCCTGCAGTGTCAGCTGTTAGCTTGAGCCAGACAAGGCCAACTGCTTTGTCTGGCGCTGTGTGCTCAGGAACAGTATGTGTGTGTGTGTGTGTGTGTTGCATACGTGCTTGTGCATTTGTGTCCTTTGTAAAAGTATGTGTGCATTGTCCCAGTAGGTGCAGAATGTGCTCCTATCCAGGAATAGATCACTGCTGGATGCAAGAGCTTTATCATCTGCAGGATGTTTACTCAGGATCGCCCATACACGCCATTAGTCTCCCCGAACCCCCGATATATCACAGTGGACTATAACAACACACAGAGTAATAAAAATGAATGCAGTGCAGCATGTATGACACACCAATATTTTAATACCCTGCAGGCTTAGGCTTTGTGATATATCCCTACATATACGCCGCAACGTATCTGGATAATCTGATTTCTTTTCCTGATCATAACAGTTTGTGCGATTCGCAGCAATATCCCCTGAATGCTATTGTTATGGTAAATGTCCAGGTGGATTATAGCAATTTTTTTTTACAGTGACAAAGGTGTATTTCCATCCTGTTGACGACAAGATGTTTACTAGTTCAAAAAAAAAAAAGTAGGGAGATACCCTTGAGGGCAAGTACTGCAAAGATTTACACTCATACATATGTATTTAGCAGCACACCCATGAGCTGGGCATGGACTGTGCCACGTTGTTCAAGTTCCAAGACTCAGCATACATTTGCTGCTCATACTCCATCCATCCATCCATCCATCTTATCTGTTACCGTGTTGCAGTGGCAGCAGTCTCCACAACTTCCTGTCAAATCACATTGCACCACACGGTACCATCCTGCAGGTGGTGAGCCCACCTGAAGTCAACAGCCCAAACTGGGATTTGATCTTCAGGAGGTGAACCCTGGAGTTTCACACCAAGGACAGAGACATTACAAATGGGCTCAAAATCACACATTGTATGGCCTTATACATTGAAGGATTCATTGTCAACATGTCGAACCCAGGACTCTGTGCTTCTAAGACAGGTTTGTGGGCTCAACACCCACAGGAAGGCACACAATATGTTGCAGTGTGATTTGGGTGGTGCCATCTGCCCCCTGCCAAAACATTGACATTGCAGGAAAAAGTATTTAAAGTAAAAGTATTTTGAAATAATACAAATCAGTTATGTAACTTGTTTCGTGGACCTGATTAATGATGAACTTTGCATCCGGTCCCTGGGCCTCAGTTTGCTCACAATACACTATCGGTTTTTGAAACTACAAGTTTCCCTCTGTGACTGCTTACATAGAACTATGTTGCACATCACAACACAAAAGCTAAAAAAAAGGAAAATTGTAGTAAGTACAAGGTTGGTGAACCCCCATCATTGTCCACCATTTCGTAGCTACGTGAAGGAAGCCACACGCTGGGGTAATTGGAGCTGCGTCAAGAAAAGGAGTTCAGCGCCACAACGTGAAAAGAATGAAGCCACAGGACCTTGTTTTTTTTTTGTTTTTTTTCCCGCACTAGAGGCACAAAGTGGGTCGGGATTCACACAGAAGGCCCTGGGTTTGAATCCAGCAGTGTTTCCTTGGCCAACGGCTCATCCGCGGCGAGAAGGAGAGCAGCCAAAAGTGAATCTTCTAAGGTCTTTGAAGCCCAGTGGGTAAGGGGTTTGTCCTCCACCCACATTGCCCGGGTTCAACTCCATCTGTTGCAAAATCATCCCCCAGCCACTGAGTGAAGGTTCTGAGCCAGGATAAATGAGAAAGGTTGGATCACGAAGGGCGTTCTGGATGTAAAAACTGCCAATAGCATTATGCGGATTAGCTGCAGTGGCGATCTCCGAGGAAGAAAGCAGGCTGGAGTGATTCCTCTGTGGATGCTGCTCACTTTCAAATGCAGGTGGAGACGCAGCACACGGGGAGATGAATTTTCCATGTTCAGCAAAATGTGTTAATAGACAGATACATCCGCGTCGTTTGTTGTTGATTTTGGAATGTGCTGGAAAACCACAGGATCTTTCTTTACAGTGGGAATGTTATTGAGAAAATAGAAAATGTTTTTTTTTAAGGATCTCATTGATACTTCACTGACGGACTGTAACTGTGAGAACATCAGTGGATTTATTTTATTTGCACAACAAATAAATACGTTTTTTTTTTTTTCCAGATTGGTTCAGAAATGATCAAAATAAATGTAATTTGTTTGGAGATTAAATAAGTTTTCCTCCGCTCACTGGATGACTGCCAGTGTTTACTCCCACAAGCGGCGTCGATATCTGTCAATATCAGCAGCGGCGGTTGAACGCGTTGAAGGAAAACCGAACAGGAAATGCGAATAAAGGCCTGGACTTCCACTGCAACGCCGGATTAATAAACATTTTTCTAATTCATCGCACTTAATAACATTGCAGGTGGCTTTCAGGTGTCGGGAGTGCAGAGAATATTTCCCCTTAGACACGGCTGCCAGGTTGCAGAATCCCACCTGGTGTTTCCTATTGAAAACCCCTGCTGTCATTAAATCTTAATGAATCTAAAGGTGCATTTAATGACTTTGTTCCTTTCTTAAAAACTCTACCTCTAATCATATACACATCGTTCGACTCGTTTTTTCTCTCGGGTCACACCTCACATCCCGTCCACCAGTGGAGGCAGCGTTGGGGCGGCTGAGATAGCCTTGACAATATACACACAGGATGTTTACAATTGTATAAAACAGTGCCCAGAGTGCTGTAAGGAGGTTAGAGCTGCGCCAGAGTGCGGGTTCTGATGCCTCCGTTTGTCTCTGTCGGTTTCAATAAAAGCTTCCTGGCACCAGCCGTGAACGTCTGGGTTGGGAGCTGGTTAATTGAAGGCCTTGAAATTTTTGTCGTGAACGGCCGTTTCGTCTCGCGTTTGTCGGCGCCGGCATAATTCGGAGAAGCTCCGGAGCTAAGTTCTGTATCGACCTCGGGCCCAACCGCCCGCGGATAATGGGTGTGTACATTAATATAGCATTATTGAGTTTAGTTTTGTGTAATTTAAAACACACAGACGTGCACCTCCTCTCTTTCTTACTGTCTGTCTTACTCTCTCACACAGACACACACAGAATCGAGAATCAGCCCCCAGGCGGCTATAGAGTTGAATTCGATATGGCAGCTTTAAAGATAATGTCTCGGAACATTAGCCTTTATAAGAACGATTACTGCATGGAAGAAAAGCTACAGGTACAGAAGGTACTGTACGGAAATTACTATGCACCATTTAAAAAAAAAATGAACTGCTTTTTTTATTTCCAGCTCCAAAAAAAAATAAAAATACCAAGAAAAACAAAGAAAAATTTGTTTCCAAACAGTCTTGTTAGAGAAATATGAACAACTAAAAAGCTGGACATGTACATGTAAACAGAATATTAAAGCTAATTTTTCCATTCATCATTTATTTAGACCCAGAGCAGAACCCTCTGCCAAGGTTGCCTCGGTTCCCAATAGTGTTATCTCGGTGCAGAGTGGTGATCTGTACTGAGCTACTTAAATCTAATCATTTCATCCTTAGGGCTGTAAAAACACAGAAGTGCTTCATGGCACAAGTTCAACGGCTCAGACACAGGAGATGGAACAGTCTAAGAGGAGCAGTAAAAGATTCCAGCAGCAACAGGACAACAGATTTCTGCCTTTTGTTCACGGGCAAAACTGATACTGTGTCGACCAACATGTCATCAGGTCCAAGCAGTATTTTCATTTTTCTTTTCTTACGTCTTAAAGATGTTTTCTGTTTACGTGTGTGGAAATTAATTACCACAAGCCAAGACCTGCAGCTCTGAAAGAATTATTTACAACTTGGTTTTCACTAATGGCCTCAGACTGTAACAAACTCCCACCAGAGATCCTGCATATTTAGCCGTTAATTTTTATCAGATTATTATTATTTTTTTTATATCTTCTTGATCCGATACCTCAAATATATTGTTAACCAGCTTGTGATACTGGAAAATCTTAATCGAGACAGGGGCAAACTAAGGCCCGGGGGCCAGATGCGGCCCATTTGGCTTCTTAATCCGTCCCAGCCAAACTTGTCCAAATTATCCTATTGATTTATATTATTTTTACCCATATGCCTTTTTCTTTATCCTAGTTTGCTTTATTCTACTTCTTCTCCCTGCTCTTGACCTGGCCCATGACTAAAGTGTTTAGTACCCCCTGTGGCCCATGAGTCAAAATAAATAACTGGTTAAAATTTCAAGCTTGAACACTTGGGAAAAAACAAAATATCTATCTATCTATCTATCTATCTATCTATCTATCTATCTATCTATTCATCTATCCATCCATCCATCCATCCATCCATCCATCCATCCATCCATCCATCCTAACTTTGTGTGACATGTTAAAATCGCCACAGCAACTGCATCAGGCCTAAGAAAGAAGGGGGTATCAGATTGGTATCGGAAGTTGCAGTATCGGTATCAAACTAGAAACAGCCGTATTGATTCATCCCTACTTGATATATGTATTTTCTTGATGGCAAATCTTTGCAACTTTACTTCATTGTTCAGAGATGGTTCATTTTATTTTTTTGTTCAATTACCAAAAAAAAAAAAAAACCAGACGAAAATCATTACGGTTAACTCACACACTAACCCACAGATTTGGGAATTTCAACCCCAAAATAACAGTCGGTGAATCTCCATTAATATTTAACCACCAGGAGTCGCTCTGTGCCTTAAACCACTCAGACTTTCAGGCGCAACGTCGGTGCAGCAGCGAATATTCAGCACTGAGGGAGTGAAATCCTCAGAATGTTTGTCTGTGGCCTTCAACGAAAGACAGAATCTGGCAAACTCTGCTGTTCTTTACAGCGTTTTGATGCAACGGAGATAAATTGGGCAACATTCAAGGCAGGCAGTGGCTGAGATGATGATGTTGACTCGTCATCAAACTAAAAGATACTGGTGATTTCCCTTATTCTGTCTGAGCAAATGTGATCAACCTTTTTACCTACCTGCAGATTACTAAGTCTTTCCTTAAAGCTTCTTTTAGTAGGATATTATTATGTCTACTTATTGCAAAAAGTACCATAGCTCAATTTTATTGTAGCTACTACAGGAGATGATGCGTTTAAGTGGTTTTAAAACATGGTGAATTTATCTCCGCTGCAGATGTGAGTGAGTCAGTTTAGAACCTAAGTCTATTAAGTTGTATTAGCACAATACATCTAAAAAGCACCAGCAATTATTAACACAAATTTGATGTTATAAATTAATTTGGAAAGTTCTAAAGTTCTTTTTTTTTCAAGTTTGTTATTGTATTTTTTTTTTTTTTGCGTTCATAGAAAATCCTATCGCTGGGGTTTTTATGGTGGGGGAATACAATATGTCTATATGTGACTTAGACTGGGACAATAATTCATCACACAAGGGAAAATTTCTTCACACACAGCGAGTTCTCTCGCTCACATTCACACTGTCGTAAAGGTCAGGGGATGAAGACTATTTTTTTTCGCAGCAAGCAGCTTTGCAGCTTTCTGCCACTTGCTATTTCCATCCAGACTTATGAATCCATTCTTTATCGTCTCTAATAAAATTTGCCAGCTCTCCCTATTGCATTATTTTCCACTTCCCCATCCGCTCCGTAAGATGACTCGGAGCCGGCAGGATGTTATCAGAACCACAGCTACGGCTGGGACAATTATTCAGCCATTAGACCAAGCGCGGAGGCTGATTAAGTTCATCTTCAGACATCTGACATTCCACCTGCAGCCCAAGGTCTGAAAAACCTCCACTTCACCACAGAGACGCTGTGAGAGAGTTCTGCTTTGGTGAATTAAATTAAATCAAAATCTAGCACTTGTACGAGGAAAAAAAAAAAAAAGAAAAATCGACACAGATAATATAAATTGTACCAATTTTGTTTAATTTGGAGTAAAATTTTTTTTTTAAATATGTTATTTGACTGGCACAGAGTTCCACGTGCATTGTTGGACTTCTACCTAATACGAAATTAACAGACACAGCCTTGTTTTTCTAATTACAAATCACAGGATTTAATCACACATCTGGTACGCTCTTTTTTTTTTTTTTTTTTTTTTTCATAATTAGTGGCTAAACGCAGAGCTGTGTTTGCCTTCCTCGCTGTAAGACCTAAGATAAATGAATTCTCTTTAGTTATTTATTTATTTGAAGGATGATTGATTTGTGGAACCTTGTGTTACTGGTTCACAGTGTTTTCATAACCGCTTGGATACATATATATATATATTTGGATTTATAAAAACTGCTCATTCTCTAGGAAAATTAGACGACCAAAAAATACTTAATATTCAAGCTCCAGTTAGGTCAGTCCTTCCTTCCTTCCTTCCTTGCTCTACTGCTGTTTTTTCCCTCCTTTTTGTCAGATTAGGGCAACAAAGGTAGCCAAGTGTTTAAAGAGTGAGGCTTCAGGTTCTAATCCACCAGCTGCCAGGTTTCCACTGAGGTTCTCTGATCACAGCACCGTCCCGACCCACATAACTTCCAGTGGACTCACCCCCCACAGAAAGTCTGACAATTTGGTGCAGTGTGATTTGGGTGGCAGTGGTGGAGACCGACGCCCCTGAGACCTGGTGAAGATGAAGGAATGAAGATTGTTCTCTCAAACATAATATATATATAATTTATATATTTATCCACCAATTTATCTCAGTCCGCTTCAGCATTACCAGGTTTAGGGACCAGCGGTCTCCACGACTGCCACCCAAATCACACTGCACTGTACCAGCTCGTCATGAAATGAGACTACGGACACACAGCCATGGACATGGAGGATTTCATTATATGCGGGAAACTCATTAAACTCAAACTGTCCAATCGCAAAAATATAGCAAACATTGAATGACATAGACATTGAAATAAAATTGTCCATCGTGCACATTGCTGCAACATCCTTATTTCCATTCGGGGGCGGGGGGGATATTGTAGGGAACACTGAGAAACGTCTGTTGTTAAGATGAATTCAGATACAGTCCTCGTATCCTGATTTGGCGCCGGCATGAACAACAAACTCAAAGCACAAAAAAAAAAATGGTCAAATAGAGGCATTGTATTCTCCGTGGTGAATGCAATTTCACCCCAAATGCAATAAACCTGCGTATTCAGATGGGATCATTTGCGAAAAGGGTACGATACGGCGCGCACATATCACATTACACCAGTGCTCACTGTTGCAGGGCAGACGATCTAACTAGCGTCACACAACCAATTGTAAAAATCTCGCTGGCCAAGCGTTTTCACAGGGAAGCAACTCATCTTCCCTGGAAATGGCCTGTTTGTTTGACAGTAAAGGAGCCGCGGCGTGTGCATTTGTGCGGATATGGATCCACTTTGGACTATCAGGTGGACAGACCGGCCCACGTCGAGGCCGAACGTTTAATCAGTTCATTAAAATCAAACTTTTTCAACCTGTTACAAAGCCACCTCAGTAATAAGCGTGCGTTTTCTATAATCAACCAGAAAATTAGTAAACGGCCAAAGGAGGAGGAGGCGGAACGGGGAGGACAGATTGTTGTTGCCGTCCCCTGCAGATGCTGTATGCACGAGAGCGAGAGCAGGAGACTCAAAATAGACAGATCAATACGCCGAGCAGAGGAAACAGAGGACATAAAAGGAGAATAAGAATGTAAGAATAATAAAAGTCGCACACATATGCCACATCGAGACAGGAGCGAGGAGTTTATTCCCCCGCAAAGCAGAACGCGGTTGACGTCTTTACCATAAATAAAGGGGTGGAGGGTTGTCATGCGCTGGACAAGCTGTCCCCGGGTTGTTTTTCGGAAATTTGTCCTCAAAGACAAAACCTGGTGGAATTGCACACACATCAGCATTACGGCTGTGACCTTTCTCCGTAACAGGGAGATAGCGATCTGCTGACCTTACTTTGACAATTTGTCCACTGGCTACTTTTATAACCTTGCGCTTATTTTTTTTCATGTAAGTCGTCCTCTACGTCCCATCACTCCGTATGAAGGAAAGAGAATCAAAAGTTAGGAACTAACAACAACAACATGGAGTGAGTGATAATGTGTGAGTAACGGAAATAAAAGAATGTGGAGCGTTGACATGAGAAGAGCCTCGACTGAGAGATGACACTTTTGACTGCGTCTTGAAAGCTAATGCTATTTTTAAAATCACTCTCGAGATGGGGAGGAGAAAAAAAACAAAAAAAAAAACAACACTAAAAATAAAGCCAGCATCTGCCTGCAATTCTCTGGGTAATTTAGCAACACAAGTATTGCGAGTGACAGAAGCTCTGTCTGCTGTAATGTCGGGTCATTACTCAAATGTCTTCTCCATTCAAAGGCAGAACAGTTCTGACTATAAAGGCTCCAATTGGAACTTTATGTCTCCTGCTTAAGTCCCCCAGCATCAAGGTGTCAGTATTTATGGGTCGTGTTTTGTCCCATATGTTGATATATAGTTTCTGAGCCACGCATGTAAGGTTTACAAGGTCACACTGCAAAGGTTCTACCTGCAAGGAGTCAAAGTAGAGACTGAAGAATTTTCTTCTAAGTCAGTTCAGGTTGCTCCTTTGAAGAAGAAGTTCTGGCGTTACGGTTGTGTATTATAGAAGGCCATCTTCTTCTTTTACTTCTCCTTTCAGCTTGTCCATTTTTCAGCGGTTGCCACGGCAAATCGTCCTTTTCCATCACCCCCTGTCCTCTGTATCCTCAACTCTAACTCCAACTACCTCCATGTCCTCCCTCACTGCATCCATCAATCTCCTCTTCGTCTCCTACCTGGTAGCTCCATCTCTAGGATCCTTCTTCAATCTGGTTTTCTCCAAACCTTCCTGTCTGTGTTGTCCCTCTAATCACCTCATTCCTGATCCTGTCCATCCTTGTCTCTCCTAAAGAGAATCTCAGTCTCTCAGGCTCTGTCTCCTGTCTTCTACCTATTCCTAGTGTCTCAAATTCGTCCATCATGGCTGGTCCCTTCACTGTCCTGTAAACCTGTCCCTTCACCTTAGCTGACTCTCTTCTATCTCAGATCACTCCTGACTCTTTTCTCCAGTTGTTCCATCCTGACTCCACTCTTTTCTTCTCCTCTCCTCCACAGTCTCCACTGCTCTGAACAGTTGATCCTAAGTATCTAAACTCATCCACCTTCTCCACCTGTGCTCCCTGTAACCTCATCATTTCACTCTTTCATTCACACACCTACTCTTCGTAGTCTTGCTATGACTGACCTTCATTCCTCTTCTTTCTATTGCATCTTCAACCTCATGATTCTCTCTGAGTTACCAATAATAAAGGAATGTAATATAGGGTTATTTGGTCAGAAAAAAATGTTTCATTTTCTTTAATAAATAAATTGTGAATCTTTGTGAGATTTGAGTGCACAAGATGGCTTCGGCCATGTTTATGGAAGGTTGACCATAATGAACCCTATTCTTTAATTTCACTCCAACTTCTCCAAAATGCACAAGCGTATGTTCATTAAAAAAAAGCAAGTTGCATTAGGTTTACAGCAGAAAGTTTCTTGCAAAAAAATCCTGTCCATTCTTTGCGGCGAGGTCATTTTTTTTGCAGAACTAGTTTCTACACGGGGTAATAAGATTTTTGTTTGCGATCATGCTAGACCTGATTGATGACAACAGCCCACCAACATGGCTGCTGCCATGGTTTTTCTTAATGTTATGAGGAATTCTCCCTGTAGTCTGTACAGTGGACCAAGTGGATTCTAAACTGTACTTTACAGATAATAAAGAAATATAACAAACTATCGATGCTAATGACACTAAAACATCAAGACGAAATGATAAAAAATATTGTTTTGTTGGTGATTTGAACTCCAAAAAATGTCTATCAGTCCAATCCACCATAGGATTTGGTCTTTCCAGGCATCAGTGGTTCATAGTTTACCACTTTGTGTCCAGACCGACCGTTGAATTAGCGCTGCGGGCTCATCGACTGAGACCTAATTAATGTTTCGACTTATTGATGATGCGACCAATGAGACAAGGCAAGTTCATTTAAATTCAGATATTGTAACGGAGAAGGTTCTTCTTCGGTTGTTAAGTAAATCTTGAAATGACCCTGACTGTGATGTAGAAACGGTGATGGCCCCTGATGACGCGGTCCCCACAATGATGGAGAGAAATGACGGAACGAGATGAGGCCGTCGATGCTGAACTGCTCTTGGACGGCAGGCTCGAGAGCGGATCAATCTTTAAACACTGGCCTGTAGTTTTAGTGGCTGCGAGGCAGCGCTGAGCAAACTTCACTGTTATTCATGGCTTTTAAATGAAGAGCTGGAGTGCAGAAGAAGAGACAAGGTCAGCTCGTCACTCTGTCTCTCTTTAAGGACCTGATGAATGTGCTTCACACGCAAATGAAAACTAAATAAAAATAAAACTCATGGGAGACACAGAGGGTCAGACCTACGCCAGCAAGTAATGTGTTTTAATAATTAAAAACACAAGGGGCAATTTATTATTGACATATATTGTCACGGGCCGAAAGTGAAAAATTTATGGGCTGTATCTAGCCCCCGGACCAGAAGTTTGATTCCCTGGGACACGGGACACATTTTCACGTGGTCATTAAGTCATGACCCACTCTAAATAAACAATAAATAATAATAATAAATTTCACAATAAAAAAAAACATTGAAAAATCACTTCTTTTAACATACATAATTTTATTCAACAGTGCCTTTCAAAATAAGAGATTTTCTAAAATAAAATGCTCAAAAGCTGATTCACGTTATTTTGATTTTTTACCAGCTGTTTGTGACCCATTCAGAACGGGTCCAGGGACCCACTTTTGGGTCGGGACCCACCAGTTGAGAACCTCTAATTTAGACTACATCCAAATCTGTTATTTACTTCAGTCAGAAAAGCTTTTTTTAAGCTTCCACTATAGTATTTTGTCTCATATTTAACTACAGCTTGTGATATTTGCTGATTTTTGTCTCAGAGTTGAATATATAATTTTCCTCTCAACGTGTGTCACCACCGTGTATGATGCCAGGAGGTTTTCTGTGCAGCTTTGAAAAAGCATCAGGACATGGAGCTGGAGCCAGAAGCCAAACAAGAGCATCATTCTCTGCCACTGAGATGAACTGGTTGTCCACACCGTGATGAATTCAACCACCTTCTCCGTAATCTTTGTGATTTTTTTTTTTTTTTTACACTCTTCAAGGATATATGTCCTTCAGAGTAAAAGTTTTATTCCTAGCTCCTTGTTTCACCAAGGCAGACCTTATTGAACTGCACTGTCTATTGAAATACTATAATATAGTTTTATATCTAAATATTTTATTCGTAAATCCAAAAATATATAACTTTATGTCAGCTTAGGGATGCAGACTTACCCTCCAGAGGGTTTTAGGTTCGAGTCCACCAGCTGCCAAGTTACCATTGAGCTTGGCATCATCCCCCTTCACTACTCTCCAGGCGCTTAAAACTGCCCACTGTTCACATTGGTGATGGATTACATGCAGAGGTTTAGTGCAGTGGTGTGGATTACAACGAGTTGCCTTCTCTCTTCTCTGCCTTCCTTCCACAAAAAAAAAAAAATCAATTTGTGTTTTTAATTAATCTTTTAATATATTTAGATGAAAATATATATGTTTAAAAGATTAGGATCAGGAAATCCTGGTTGTCAAGACAGATTCTCTTTTCAGATTGTCCTTTTCATCATTTTGAGATTCTTTCCAATATAAAGGTTTGGAGTTTTATAAACTAAACTATATTATAAACTATATTTATTTTGGCAACATTCTGAAGATTACTTTATTAAATTAAATAGGCCAATAAAGGTTAATTTGAGGGGAAGTGGACTGGATAACTGGATACAGTGGAGGTCTGCTATTTAACCTCCAAGAGGCTGCATACGACTGTGCAACATAAAGTGTGTGTGACGCTGTTTTGAAGTTTTTTCCTACTCTTCCTAATTATCGCTTAGTAGCGAAAAGTTAAAGCCATATCGTCAGTTTCCTACCAATAATTCTTTCCTACCTTCTGTTTTATATCTGGTAGTATACTTTTTTCCTACCATCTGTTCTAAAGATGGTAGCATATTTTAATAGATGTTGACCAAATAAAATTTATTCCTACCCTCTGTTTTCAAGGTGGTAGCATATTTTAATAGATGTTTAACAACCATAATATTTTCCTACCCTCTGATTTAAAGTTGGTAGCATATTTTTATAGATGTTTAACAACCATAATGTTTTCCTACCCTCTGTTCTAAAGCTGATAGCATATTTTTATAGATGTTTAACAACCATAATGTTTTCCTACCCCCTGTTCTAAAGCTGGTAGCATATTTTAATAGATGTTGACCAAATTTTTTTCCTACCTTCTGCGTTAAAGGTGGTAACATATATTTATAGATGTTTAACAACTATAATATCTACCGACCCTCTATTTTAAACCTGGCAGCATATTTTTATAGATGTTAAAAACCTGTAATATTAATCTAACACATTTCAAAGGGAGGGAATGTAAATATTATGGGTGTTTGAAGTAGAGTAAAATTAGTATAAGTAGACTATTTCCACTAGTTTTAATCACTTGACATCAGCAATCTGAGGCCCCCCTGGTGGTAAGGCATGGCTCTACAGGTCCCAAAGCCCATACAGTTTTTCCGGTCTTGTTTGATACCAATACGACTCCTTATTCACACTTCTAGACTCTAGACTGGAGATCCAACACACATCTAACTCCACCTCCCTCCACCTTCTTCTAGGTATGCAGGTGAAACGTCTTTAAGAAACTCACTATGTCCAGTTGCCATAGAAGAGAGACCGAGAACCTTCACAAATTGTAATATAAATGTTTGTATCACGGTCATAAACAGAAGAGACAGGAAAGCGTTCCGTGATTTTATTGTAAGAACTTTCCCGCATCCATTTTACGGCAGCAGTCGAAACTCATCAGACTAAAATAGTCAGATGACACCTGACATCCAAACACTTAGTTTTTAAAAATGGCAGCAGCCCGACTGCTCAAAGTGACGCCTGGTGACAAAGTAAACAGAAGCTAAGGAGGGTTTGTGTACAAGTGGATCTGGGGGAAAGGTAACTTGGCAGACAGGGAATGGGAAATTCAATTTGATTGTAATCTGATGAACACATTCTACTGTTTGTGAGGTAAATTAGATTTTAGATTTGTTTTTCCCTCTCTTTCCCCTTACAGTATTGGAGAAGGAGATCTATGGGGAAAGATCTATGGTTATGTCTGATTGAGGGAGCACGCTGTGTGGATGGTAATCTATCAAAGAGACAACAAAAGCTTTTATTTGTTCTGTTACCCAGGCACTGAAGAACAAACATCTTATTTTACAAACAATTATAAAAACCTCAAGTCAGTTCATGGACTGACTGTTCTGAGTGACTGGGTTAAGATGTGTGCTGAAGTAAAATCTTCTGCTTGTCTGAACTCATCTTCATTCTGTCCCTCTTTCACATTCAATTTATCAAAACATTACTGAAGGCCACAGTGTCATTTCTGCTTGAATATGAAGTTATATATTTGGGAGTCTGTCAGAGGCTTTTATTCCAACGTGTTGCAGTCAGAGGTGAATCACTATTGGAGAAATTCAGGAAGTTACTCATTGATGTAACTTCAAGTCACGCACTGTCTTAGTTAGATTAATTATCAACGAAAATAAAAAAAAACGATTCAAAATATCAGATATATAAATATATATATACATATAGAATAAGGTTAATGATGACATGCTGAAAAAGGAACAAGCTGAAAGGAGGAGAAGCTATAGAATAAGGTTTTATATAACTTATATATAGAGTGAGATGTACAGTATATTAAATATATATGAATAATAATAAATTAATCTTTAAAAACAATCATTATCGTATATACAGCGTATATGTGTATAGTAAATCATATATATTTAAAAATGTATGTTAACAGTTAGTCAGTTTTTTTGGTTAATGTATGACTCATAAATATACATGAAAAACAAATATATATATAAATAAATATGTACGCATGTAAACACAGCCACACACACACATATATATACACACATATATACACACACACATATATATATGTACATGCTATACATGCTATACTCATTAAATATGTATATGATTTTTATGTCTATATGTGAATAATTTACGATACATATAGACATACCATATATATGTATATGGTACGTACGGTTTACATACAGGACATATATATATATGAAAAGAGGGAGAGAGAGAGAGAGAGATACACATACCATTCATATATATGCCATTTAAATGAAACACAATCCACACACACACACACACACATATTGAAATATATACATATATAACATATATATACTGTATATACTGTGTATATATATATATATATATATATATATATATATATATATTTGTTTGTATATTTAGATATATAAAGTAAGCTTCCAGTAGATAAAACATGGAAAGGATATGCCAACCTAATAGCAAGAAAAATTTCCACAACATATTTTCACGTCAACGTATAATGCGTGGCCCCTTTTATTCCGACGGCTGACTTTAAGAACAGCAAGGACAAATCAGTTGATGTAAACCTCAGCTCCTCGCGTGTGCTCCACTCCCTGTGCCTTGTCTAAATTCAAATCGAGAGCAAAAAGCCAAGGGAACCGTGATGTGGGAGAACGTGGGGTAGAAGCGAGGGGGATGGGGGCAGGACCAGGGGCAATCATCACAGGGTGAAGGGGGATATATGAGAAAATGACCTGTTTCAGATTTTCACTCCGGGTCGTCTCTCTTTTTCTCTCTAATGTCTGCTGAGTTTTTGATGTACGTGTTTACTGCTGAGGACTTTTGTCTTGTCCTGCTGTTAGCAAGAGATTTTTACCCTTTATTATTTCAACCATCACATCAGTGTCTTATAAGCGGTAAACACATACAACCAGAACACTAATTTTTCACAAAATCCATTTCTTCCAGAACTGGCTATTTATCTGCGCTGATGACAGGGAATGATGTAACGTAATGTAATAAGCAGTTTTCCCTCTTCCTTCCCCTCCTTATCTTTGAGGTTTTCTTGTTGACATTCTCTTTCAAAGTAAAGCTTAAAGTCGATTCAAACAGTTTGAACCCACTCTGGGTTGGCAAAAATCTCAATTAGTCAGAGAAAAAAAAAAAAAACTCAATATGAATGGGAATGAATTACCAACACTGTGTTTCTACAGGGAAATATCTTTAGACTTTTTTTTTTCTAACTGTAATAGAAGTAGCGCCGTTTGTTTATTCAGGTGGAGAAACGCCACCAAAAACAATGTTCCAGGCACCGCGCTACAAAAAAATGGGGCCTGATAAAAACCACCTCCACCACCATTTGTTGCTGTTTTGCATTCAGGCTCAGACACCTTATCAAGTGGCAGCGCAGCGAGGTGACAATCAGCTCCCCTGCACCGGCAGCGGGGTCTAATGACTGTCCAACCAACCTGGACTCCTTGAGGAGGCACTACAAATCAGCCCAATAATAATAACAATAATAACAATAATAATACACACTGTGACGGTATAACAGGGCCTGGGCCAATTCTGGATATCCAGGCAGACAAAAGCTGTATGAAAATGTTAAAAGTGTTATTTGAAAATGTTCCAATTGTACGAGTCGCTTTAATGGAACCTCGAAGGTGGAATCTACGTGCAGCCAGGCGTGTCCTTCCCCCACGTGATACTATATACCTACCTTAACTTTAAGAAAAATCTATTATTAGAGTAATATCAGTGCAGTGTAGTGTAACTGCACATAAATTGGATTGATTATTCCCTCCGAAATGATCGCAACGTGCACCGACCAAAGACTAGACCGCATTGAACGTTAAAAAGGATAAAATAAAAACAGTTTGGTGCCTTTCAAAATAAAACCTTTACTGTTTATAGGTTGTATGTTAGACAAAAAGGGGAAGTTGGGCAGCAATGGTGGCAAAGTGGTTAAAGAAGCAGACTGCGGTCCACAAGGTTCTAATTGTTACTGAGGCGCTCTGATCATAGCATTGTCCAGACCAGAGGTGAGAAAACTATTTGCCTCGTGGGCCACATTGTGTCCCAGAATTGGACACGGGGCCTAAGCCAAGAACAAAATGATGGAGCGTCAACTGCTGGGGAACTACAGGCATTGCAGGTAAAAGACAGATGTATAACGACAATACAAATAAATTATTTACTTGGACAAGGTTGGTGGGCCGCATTAAGATGCTCAACGGGCCGCGTTTGGTCCCCAGGCCTTAGTTTTGTCATGGCTGGTGCAGACCCACAGAACTTCCAGTGGGCTCACCACCCACGGGGAGGCTCACAGTATACAACAGTGTGATTTGGGTGGCAATAGTGGAGACCTGGTAACAAAAAGGTGGATGACAATCAATGAATGAAAGAAGGTTTGTTCAGGATACACTCGAAATCTACATAGGAACGAAATAGAGAAAAAAATTAAGCTTCACTGTGTTTGAGAATTAATTTTTAACTAACAATAGTTGTGAGGTTGAACTTCTAATTGCTGTGTTAAGGGTTTGTTGTTTCGCTTGTAAAACAGTTGACTAGTTCGCACTCATTAAGTCACAACAACTGCACCGATGGTCAACAACTCCCAAATTTACTACAGAATAAAACAAAAAAAGTCTCATATTAAGTCATTAGATCTCTGAGCATTTGCACATGGATAAAAATTTAGAATTTTATGAGGTGCAAAAAAAAAATGCAACTTTAAAGTCAGGTTTTCACAATAAAATGTAAAAACAATTATCACATTTTGTCCAATATTATAATTGTATGTTTATTTTGGAAGCCAGTAAGAGATTCAGCCTGATGCTGTAAATCAGAGGTGTCCACACTTTTTTGTCTTGTGAGCTGTTTTTTAGACGGCCAGGCTGAGGTGATCCACCTAGATTGAAAACTCATAATATATTCACCCATATAAACTGGATATTTTACTCCCTACATTAAGATATAACACATGTTATTCTTTCTGACTCAATACTTATATTATTCTCACTTTAAACCAGTGATTAGCATCTTGAAATAGAATTACATCTCTAGTTTTTATTACTTTTATTTTATGTTATTACTCAGGATCTACCAACACTCCTTTGGAGATCTACTGGTAGATCCAGATCTACCTATAGGGCACCCATGCTCCAAAAGCTTCATTTTTGCCAGACTTTAAGTCTCTATTTTGTGCAAATGCTAAATATTAATTGTATCTAATGAGATTGTATTTATTCGTGGTGATATTTTATTAGTTCGACTGAATTTTTTTTTTTTTTCATCTGAAGTGTCTGAAAAGTCATGTAAGATAAATGGATTAATTATGCTCCTTTAGAAACGACAAGGTCTCGCTGATGATTCACTGTCCTGCAACTGTCTGCTTTGAAGACAGCAGCAGGAAAACATCTTGTCCTCAACACAAGGATGTGAGTGCACAGCCGCAGTGTGAACATTTTCCAGCAGATCGTAAATCTTTGGGTGGCAACGTAAAGACAGAAACTTTCATCAACACACTTCCCTGCAGTTCCTCCTCTGTCGCGGCATTCGATCCAACTGAAACTCAACGCAGCTACGCCGCGCCGCAACGTACGACCGATTTTTGAGTAGGAACCTTCCTGTGCCGCTGTAAGAATTTCATGGTTGGGGTTTAATTTGTAGCCCTGGTCCGGACCTATAGCTGGTACAATAGAATTTCTGGGCCGTGCCCAGAGGGAAACATGATGTAACAAAGAACGAATGTTCCACACTGTTACTGGCGGCATTTCCTTTTTTTTTTTTCATAAACTCTGTGACTTTGGTTGGAGCCAGTCTCAGTCAGGATCCAGATTCTTACGAGGTGAACCTCGTTTTAAATGACAAAGACTCCCTAATTAGCTTGTCTCGGTTCCCCTCATTCCGTTCTTTCTGGGTGTTTTTCCTTCCTTAAAAGTCATTGTATGAAGTTCTCTGCAGCTGTGAAATTACCTTGGAGACAGGAGACAATTATGATGATGGGAGGTTTGTTCTTACATGACAGGCTCAGTCATCACATCTTCAGGTGTGCTGGGTTTTTATTCAAATTGTTTCAGAATTGCAACCTTGGGTCTTTTCCAAAAAAGGCTCCATCTTCATCCTCTTAAAAATTACCAGGTCTCGGGGAGGATTTGAACCTAAAACCTCGCGGACGCAAGTGGACTTCCTTAACCTGTAGGTTACCACTGCCGCAATGTTGTAGTTAAGCTCATTTGTCTTTATGCTAAGTTAATTTCAGGCCACTGTACAGCACCACAGCAGATACTGCCTAATCGTGAGAAGGGATTTCCGATAGTATTAGTCAACCAGTATCATTGGTCTGATATTAGCTTAATTACTTGATGTAATAAGATTGATGTAGGTTTTCCCTGCAGTAATGAAGATCCAATAACGCAATGCCTGGGTTTTTGCCAAATTTGATGAAATCCTACATAGGTTTCTGTTCATGAACCTCAATTTTAGGGGCAAATGGCAGCACAGATGGTATTAATATCACACACAATATTACACTGTTGCCCAAAGACTGGGTGGCGACCCTAAGGTTGGTTGCAATTTTTTTCGGGGACCTCTTGTTTTGTTAACAACAAAATATAATGTTCAGTAATGGTCAGTGACTAACAAACAGTATCTACTGACTTGGGTCACAAAGGTTTGTGACGGGTCTACAGTGGCAGCAGTCTCCATAACTGCCACCCAAATCACACTGCTCCATGGTGTCAGCCTTATTGTGGCTGGTGAACCCACTGGAAGTTATTTGGTTTTGGACATTGCTATGATCAGTGGCAACCTGGCAGCTGCTGGATTAGAACCTCAAGCCTCGTGGACCAAAATCAACTTCCTTAGCCTATGGCAATACATATACTTGAGTTGGAAGAGATACAATTAAAAAAAAAATACATAAATCACGACTGTTTTCCTTATGTGATCCTTCTTTTGGTCTGAATATTTGTAAAACTCCTTCCAGCTCTACTACAATACTGAGGTAGTAAATCTGATGTGTACCCAGAACTGCAGTAGATACATCAGTTACTGTCACTCCTGTCCATTACATTCCGTGCCCAACTCCCGCCTACAGAAAAAGGTACATAACTCCTTCAGCAAAATTACCCTGCTGTTCCGTGTTGGCCACTGCGTGTCAGAATGATCCATAGATCTGTGCTGTGCAAAAAGGAAAATTGCCATTTTCCTCTTTGTGGGGGCAATTTTTGAGCAGAAAGCCACCGATTGTTCTGGGATGTACTGAGAGACAATGGAAAGGCAGTCGGTGATCAGACAAATCACATTTCAGCTTGTTCTCCAAAACACCGGCATCAGATTGTGTGTACCACCGAGGACACAACCCTCCCGACTGTTATCAACAAAAGGAGCAGATTTTTTTACATCTGTGATGATGTGGGTGATACAGCAGTCGTTGTGGCATCGTCTTGGTGGTTCTCAATTGGTGGGTCCTGACCCAAAAGTGGGTCGCGGACTTGTTCTGAATGGGTCGCGAACATCTGGTTAAAAATTAAAAATAATGGGAATCAGCTGTTGAGCATGTGTTTTATTTCAGAAAATCTCTTATTTTGAAAGGTACACTCTGCTGAATAAAATAAGTATGTTAAAAGAAGTGACTTTTCACAGTTTTTTTTTTTTTTTTTTAGAAAATTAATTTGCTCAGTTTGAATTCTATGAGAATAGGTTGCGACTTAATGACCAGAGTAAAATGTGGTCATTAAGGAAAATCCCAGAGTGAGACCAGAAGAGAACCACAGGTCTGAAAGGTAAATTCTACCTTGTGGAGAAACATTGGTAAAGAAATAGAATAGAATAATGAAAAAAGATTTTCTGAGAATTAAACCTAACATGGAGAAATTATTGAGTACAGATCCATCAATGCAGACAATTAGAAATATAACTTGTTTTAATCATATTTTTCATTTTATTTTCCATTTTCTCGTTTTTATTTCCAGTCTGCATGTCGCCTATGCATTAATGAGGCCGTAAATGTGTAATAATTCAGCGCTAACCACTGCTAGTGAACTGCTGGCCATCAGTCGGAGCAGCTTAGAAGACATGAAAAGATCCTGGTCTCTTAAAAGCAGAGACACTGCAGGCTCTCACCTTCTACTGCTTTTGCTTTGTTTACGCTTCAGGTTCCAGTGTGTTTTCTGCTTTTTAAAGGAGCAGCAGCAGCAGCAGCAGCAGAGTTCTCACACTGACACTGATGTTTAAGTCCACAAGTAGATTCCTGCATGTACTGAGGCTTATTTAAAGGTTGAGACTGAGCGACCCCCAAAACATCTCCTTTTATTACTGGCGTCGTCAGTTCCATGGTTTATTAAGACGCAAAAATTGGACTGGACTATTTCTGTTTGTTTGAAAAGAAGAATAAAAGTCTGGTTTTGGGATTTGTTTATCGTTTATGTTTCTATAGGAATCTTTGGTGATGTTACAGTAGGAAACCAGCCACTAGGGGGCGCAAGCCAGTGTTTTTTTTTTTTTTAGTGCCAGTCCCGAGCCTGGATAAATGGTGAGCGTTGCGTCAGGAAGGGCAGACGATGAAATTTTTTGTCCAAATCAAAGATGCTAGAAAATGATGTCCATATCGGATCGGTCGGGGCCGAGTTAACAACGATCGCTAACAGTACCTTTTGACTCGCTGTGGCTAACCCTGAGAAAAGGGACGAGCCGAAAGAAAAAGAAGAAGTTACAGCAGGTATAGAGTGAACTTTAGTGGTGGCTTAGTGGTGAAGGAACCGGACAGGGATCTGGAGGGTTCCAGGTTCTAATCCATCAGCTGCCAAGTTGCCACTGTGGCGCTCCGACCATAGCAACATCCTGACCCACATAACTTCCAATGGACTCACCACCTATAGTAAGGTTCACATAATGGTGCAGTGTGATTTGGGTGACAGTGGTGGAGACTGATGCAAATTTGACAGCTCTATTGTCTTTTGGCCTGGATTTCACCAAGAAGGTGTGAGCAAAAAAGTAGATTTTAAGAAACTTTCATTCATATAGGGCACAAAAAACAGATTCTCTGCTATAAAACCAAACGGAAAATAAACTTTTGATAATACTGGCATTATCAGGTATCGGCAAAAGTTGATATTCGACAAAATGATTCTGACATATTTCCATTTCGCTGACTATGTCGATTAGCTTTGTTCCCCAACAGCATGACAGCAAGTGCATGGATCAAATTCAGGCTAACATTATTCTGTAAATCTCAAAATATTCCTCCACCTTTAGAAACTCTCTTTTTCACCGACCGGTACATAAACAGCCATTGTCCTGGTTGCTCCCAGTTTTGCTGACTTTGAGGGAGTGAACAGACAGTGTTCGTCTCATACAGCTCCACTGTGTTCCTGCTGCAGCGCTCACACAGACCATTGTGATATATTTTGACAGAGCTGTGGGGATATAGTGTTTTCTTCCCCGCACACTGTGATATTATATATATATTTTTTTTTCTCCAGACCACGTAACTTTCCGTGTGAAGAAGAGGAGAAGGCCTTGAGGCGTTGAGGTGTTTTGTAATACTTTTTCTTCCCTTGCCTTCAACTTCTCTCAGCACACCGCGTTCAGCGTGTGCCGCCCGGCCATAGATAAAGTTGTAGCCTCGGGCTGCGATAACGTGGCCCCATTGAGATAGTTTACACAAGTTGTTGAAGACAGAGAAGACGGAGAGAGGAAGAAAGAAAGAGTGTCTCGGTCTTTTGTGCTCGTGTACGAAGGAAATGACACAAAACATCCTCCTGCTTTGAGGACGTGTTTTTTTTTCTTTTTTTCCTGCAGAACTGCAGAACCTCACAATGTGTGGAAATTCAATGAAACAATGTGAGGATGGTAAGCAACGGGAAGGTTTTTTTCCTCCTTCTTCTTTTTCCGCCTAACTAAATCCAGTATTAGAGGCTTGCAATTGGATTGCAGCCATTTATCTTTCCTATGTGTATATGGCATTATGAGTAATGGTACTTTCATGCTTCTCAGCTCCCTTGATTACTTTGGCCCTCACACTCCTCCCTCTCGCCTTTTTAATCCAATGACATATTCTTTCAAATGTAATAATGTCGGCAACTCTGACAAAGTCGGATTGAAAGTGAACACGAGACCGCGACGGCGAGCGGGCGAAAATGGCACGGAGGAGGCAGCGGGGTGACAATGACAGGCGTTGGAAATCCTATTGTTTGGTCTCCGCTGAAGGACAGATTGAACTTTTTTCATTTTTTTTTTTTTACCCTTGAAGTCAGTCGATGCACATTATTTAGAATGGATGCCTGCTCTGCTCACAATGCTGCCTTGTTCTCCATTCATCATGTTGTCGCTTGAAATGTATGATAGACCATTACACTATCTCCGTCTTCTCTCTTCCTCCTTCCTTTTGTCTTCCTCAACGCACACACAGAACAACGCGGCCACAGTGAAAGGCGTGGAGCATTTCCTAGCACACGTTTGGTTGATTTTTCTTCTTTTCATTTAGAAAATCCCTGCTAAGATGTTAGCCAAAGTTGGGAGCCGCCGCTGCCCAAACGTGACATGTCATTGGATCAAAGGAATCTGCAATCCTTATTGTTATCTCCGGGTCGTTGGCTGGGATAGCGTAGCCGTGGGCGCCTGTGTTTAGTTGGCTGACTGGCTGTTGGTCAGTGTCCAGTTGCTTCTCGAGAGATAAATACTGCTGAGCAAATCCTGATTAGTGTTACTGACAGCACATAGATCTTCTCTGGCTGGACTTGGGCTCTTCTCGCCAGTGACTTGTTTGTATTTGAGACTGAAATTTGAGACTCCACACCAGGGTGAAAAAATCTCCAGATCCCTCAACTCATTATTATCTCAAAGGGGAATCATGTGGGATTAATTAAGTTGCCCACATGTTTAATTGTCGAATCTATCTATGTATGTATGTATGTGTGTATCTATCTATGTTTTCTA
>JAFBJS010002064.1:266716-277502 GCA_016785265.1 Paraplagusia blochii | reverse complement strand
TGTTTTCTATCTCAAATCTAAAATCTCAATGTGTCTGTCTGTCTGTCTGTCTGTCTGTCTGTCTGTCTGTCTGTCTGTCTGTCTGTCTGTCTGTCGTCTGTCTGTCAATCTTATTATCTATCTGTCTGTCTGTCTGTCTGTCTGTCTATCTGTCTGTCTGTCCATCTGTCTGTCTGTCCATCTATCTATCTGTCTTTTTTATGTCTGTCTGCTTTTTAAGTTTTTCTGTCTGTCTGCCTGCCTACCTGCCTGTCTGTCTGTCTGTCTGTCTATCAATCTATCTATTTTCCTGTCTGCCTGTCTATTTCTCTGTCTGTCTGTTTTCCATACATTCATTAGTCTGTCTTTTTTCTCTATATTATTTCTAGGTTGTCTATTTACCTGTCTGTCTATCTATCAATCTATCTGTCTGTCTGTCTGTCTGTCTATTTTGCTGTCTGTCCATCTATCTATCTATCTATCTATCTATCTATCTATCTATCTATCTATCTATCTGTTTTTTCAGTTTTTCTGTCTATCTGTCTGTCTGTCTATCCTTCAGTCTGTCTCTTTATCCATACATTCATTTGTCTGTCCTTTTTCTCACTATTATTTCTACTTCATCTGTCTATCTGTCTGTCTGTCTGTCTGTCTGTCTATCTAAAATCCCCAAAATGTAGGCCTATGATTTAATGTTTAAACAAACTTCATGGTCAGAGTCACATTCCTTCAAAATAACCAAGGCCTTTTTTTTTTTTTTTTTTCAAATTACAAGGATTTTATCAACACTTCACCACAGAGATCTCTCCCTGAAGTGAAACCAGAGGAGGTTTTACTCTGGGAGTTACTCTGCATTAAAAAAAAAAAAAGACACATTAATTTAATCCTTCAGTAGAACGCAATGTTATTTTTGTGTAATTCCTGCTTATATTTTTGGAGTTGGCAATAAAGCATAAAAGGAGGTTCATGAATAAGTAGAACAATTTGACATCAAGATTTATAGAATACGTCTTAAAAAGTAGGAAATGATGCCATAAACTTTAGGAGAAAATCTTCAGCCTCAGTTAATCCTGACTCATTTCCCACCTCTGTCCTTTCATTATACAACTCCAAACTCCGTAATGCTGGAATATATAATTCCCAGTCGTAGAGAACTCTGTTTCAGACTTGTTTGACTGTCGTATGACTCGTGCAGTTATTTTTTTTTTTCCCAGCACACGACAAGCTGCTGTCATCACTGCATCACTGGATACAGCTGTACATGCAAAGTGCTTCAGAGGATCACAGTGCATCACAGCACTCAGGCAGCCTGACATGTCATCATCACCGTTGACCTAAATGTGTTAGCTGAGGCTGGAGGGAACAGTTTCCTGTTGCTCCAAAAGCACTGACGTTTGGTTCCCTCCTCAGATAATAAAACCTCGACTCCTGGTACCTGATACCAGGTACGGTACCATCTAGAAGTCAGTTATCTCCGACAACAACGTAATGAAAGTGGCTAATCAGCGACTATTTGATTTCCTCCTAATTGTGTTTTAACGTTTTATTTTTTCACTTTTTTTTTCGTTTTCTTTGGGTTGCCTCTGGTTCACTCTCCACTGAGTGTTACATCACTGAATCGGTGGAATACGTCTAAAACTGCCAGAAGTTTATTTGCAGCAACTTTTATCTCTTTTTCCCCCCTCGCCTCTCATTTTTTTTTTTTTTTCCTCTCTCTCCTAAAATGCCCTCAAACCTCAACAGGCCGTTTGTTTACGTAGTTTGGCTTTTATTTATCAGGTAAAAAAGACAATGAAATGACACTGAAGGTTTACGCAGACAAATGGAAATCTATTTGGTAAACATGAACTCATTTAAAACACAGCCAACTTAATCACATCCTCTTTTTCTCTTAATTACACTTTTTAATTATTTCGGATCTTTTTTTCCCTCTACCTGGAGCTGCAGTTGTTGTCAACAACAGATCTGGACTGCAGGCAGGTCAGTGGGAGAGAAAAATACACAAACACTCCTTTTTTTTACTTCTTTAACCTCCTTATACACGTAGATTTTCCCATGTCGTCCTTAGAGAATCAGGAAATTAAAGTTTGTCTCGCGATTTTTCCAAAATGAGACGTGGTCTCAGGAAATAAAACTTCTTTTTTTTTCTCCGAATACGAAGTTCTGACACTTTCCCGAGACTGAAGCTGGAACATGGAAGTTGCTCCTAAATATTCCCAGTCTTGATTTCTTTGGATTCAATATTCTGCCAATATCTTTCATCAATCAACTACTTTTTGAATCCTCGACAATCACAGTCTCTATTTTCTGGGTTTCTGTTGTGAATCTACGACTGAAGACTCAACACTGATCTCTATATGATGTCATTTCCTGGAAGAAAACAGCATTTGTAGAAATACTGTTTGCGCCTCAGTAGTTTTCGTCCCCCTCAGCGTTTCTCTGCTTTGTTTTAACTTATTTTTTTTTCTATTTGCTAATGTTAATAATATATTTTCCAAACTTGTTTTTTTCATCACCGGTGTCTTGCGTTAATGGTGATTTATTTACTGCTGCGTCTTTCGGCCTGTGACTAATCTTAAGTATTTCCTCACTTCACAGTCAGGTTATTTATGTTTGCTCTTTTCCTCTTTTTAACGCTTAAACACACACACAACAGCATTCCACTAAATCTCTGTCCGCGGCCGACGTTAATGCAGTGCAGACAATGTGCTCTACCTTGCATGTCCTGCTTGTTAAGCTTCCGCGGGACCCAGTCTTGGTCCTGTTTATCTTCACCTGTCAGACGTCCTCTCCAGTCAGTCTCCAAGGCTTCTGGAAATACCATCTGTCAGCTACACAAACACCACACAACACACTAGTCCTGGTAAACACAGATACAGACGTACTCGGTGAGGAGGAGAAGGTGGTGAAGACTGCCTGAGTGATGCTGGGACGACTGGAGTAGTACCAGGGGGAGACTGCTGGTTACTTCAACTCTGTCAATCACTAGTTCGTCAGCGCTGCTCCTTCCTACGGCTAAGGACATTTTTATTCGCTTATCCATTATCAGTAGTCTCCAAAACTGCCACCCAAATCACACTGCTCCATACTGTGAGCCTTCCATTAGAACCTGAAGCCTTCTGAATACAACTCTTGAACCGCCAAGCCACCACTGCAGCCAAAGTTCTTCCTCTTTTCCTTTCTTCAGGAGTTGCCTAAGCGTTTCCCATCTCCCCCTGTCCTCTGTATCTTCTACTCCATCTCCAACTACCTCCATGTCCTCCCTCACTGCATCCATCAATCTCCTCTTTGTCTCCTACCTGGTAGCTCCATCTTTCAACCTTCTTCTTCTCTTTTTCCCCTTTTTTATGGACATTCCCTCCTGCGAATATTTCCAAACCATCTCAATCTGTCTTCTCTAGCTTTTTCTCCAAACCTTCCTGTCTGTGTTGTCCCTCTAATCACCTCATTCCTGATCAATAATAATAACGCGTCATATTTATTTATTTATTTTAATGTCATCACCCTTGTTAAATAGTTCATTAAGTCACAAGGTCATATTCAATGTCCGATGTTTATCTGACCTTGTTTGTAAGTCTCTGGGCATCTGTTTGGTTTTAAAAAATTGTAAGTAAATATCATTAATTCATTCATTTAGCTTCATCTGTTTACCTGTTACCGGGTCACAGGGGCAGCTGGTGGCACCAGAATACACACAGCACCAAGTAGTGATTATCATATATTCAACAATGGTTTCAATATGTAAAAAAAAAATCCTAAAAAATATCAAAAGAAAATTAACCGAGCAATTCCTTTATGGATTGTGATGATGAACCTAAAACATTCTACACCATCAAATAAAACCGAGGGTCGATGGATTTCACTTCCACTTCCCGAATCCTCGATGCACGTCCCACATTCATCGTTAGCGCACGTGCCAAAATGTCGTTAAAATGATCATTAAACATTCAAACCTGAGCAACTCAAACGTTTCCTCTCCTGGTTTCTCATTACTGAATAAAAAATAACACAGGAGAGTATGAATGATGCCCTAAGCAGCATTACGGCTCCCTATATGCACATCACACTACATGCAGCATCCGCAACCATCACCTCGCATAAATGTTAGATTGGATCGGCGTGCAAAAGAAACTCATTTGATTCAGTAATTGCAGGTGGAAAATGTGATGGTGTCCATTTGCATGTGTAAATTCACCCCCCGGTTATGGAGTAGGGAACGTGATCCAGCCGATAGTTAGAAATGCATTAGGGCGTCCATCTCCATACGTCCTACCATCCAGATGACCTTGGTGATTATGGCTGTGATCCTTCAGGATTATATGAGAAAACCATAGAGAGGTGGTTTAGTGCTGAATACCTGAATAGTCCATCAAGACCTGGTCTGTGTCTCAGAGTCTAATGAGCCAGAGCAGTGAGTCTCCAGAGCTTCACTGCATCTCTCTGTGGTTTGCACCTGATTTTTAAAATATATGATAAAGTGCAGTCGGCGAAGAATGTCTTAGCGAGCGCATTTCATCCGCTGCCAAAAAAAAGTTCTAGAAGACTGGGTGTTAAATATCTGCTACAGAGGTGAACTGTAAACTGGAGCGACCTGCTGAACTTCAAATATGCAACAATGCTAACAGTAACTCTGATGTGAGCTTTCACTTTACAACACAGACAGGAGAAAAAGCTAGAGAAGACAGATTGAGATGGTTTGGACATGTTCAGAGGAGGGACAGTGGATACATTGGCAGAAGAATGATCCTAGAGATGGAGGTACCAGGTAGGAGACAAAGAGGAGATTGATGGATGCAGTGAGGGAGGACATGGAGGTAGTTGGAGTAGTAGAAGATACAGAGGACAGGGGGAGATGGACAAGGAGGATTTGCTGTGGGAAGCTTTGACAATAGGACCAGCTGAAAGGAGTGTAAAGTATAATGTATTTTTTTGGTTCAATACTGTGAGACTGTGAGACTGTGATTTTTAACTACTGTAAAACTTTATTTGCTTAAGCCAAATAAAAAGATAGAGTGTTTCTAGTAACTCGACCAACCGAGAATTGCAAACTGAGAAGATTTTATCGTAAATTTCCCTTGATATTTCGTGAACGCGGCGTTAGTTTGTCAGTTTGTATCCTAACTCAGTCCAGCATCTGTAAAAACCACTGTTTAGAATCCATTTGGTCCAATGTAGAGGACTACAGGGGGAATTCCTCTGTGTCAGTGACGTTAAGTAAAACCACACAGGCAGATATGTTGGTGGACTGTCGTCATCAATCAGCTACTGGATTGGTCGAGCTCTCTTTATGGCATACCCTTGCACAGAACATGACAAGAACTCTTGCACTATTGACATTTATTTAAAAAAAAAAAAATGATAAAAAACAAAAAAAATTCAACCCTAACAAAATGGCAACCATTAGATAGTTTTTTTTTTTTTTTTTGTCTATTACACACAAAAAATATGTTTTTCCAGGTTATTTATTTATTTTTTTAATGAATAGAATAGAATCAAGCAGGTTCCACTAACAAGATAAGGTGAAAGTAACAGAAGGGAGTTAAAAGGAGTTCAAACAGGAGAGAGAGTGCATGGGGTAGAAGGGTTGGAATAACTAAAACATTTCAAAGTGGTTAGGCAGTGATTAAAAGACGGAGAAAAACAAATCATTATCAACAGTACGAGCTGGAATATAAATCTGGTCCAAAAATAGAGAAATTTACTCCTGAGCCAAACCCAGTGATTGTGAAGGGAAGGCCAAAAAAGATAAAGTAGAGGCTGTAAAATCTAATATTTCCCCAAGAGACGCAGTGTAAAAATAATATGGAAACTAAACACACACCCAGTTGGAGAACAACAGTTCAGGTTTTGTCATGAATATGATGAAAAACCCTGTGCTGACTATTTGGAGGGTTTTTCTATATTTTCTATATATTACTTTTTGTCAAAATCTAGTCGCAATGATAATAAATGTGAGTAAAAACATTAAATTAATTCAGTTATCAATATTTGGTTGTTTCCGGCTCTCCACGAATGCCACCCAAATCACACAGCTCCATACTGTGAGCCTTGTGGGTGGAGAGTCCACTGGAAGCTATGTGGGTGGTGATGGCGCTAGGATCAGAGCACCTCAGTGTAAACATGGTGGAATCGAACCTGAAACCTTAAAGACCAAACACCACTTCCTGAACCACTAGGCCACCACTGCCACCAAGAAGTATAGAAACTGATTCTTAAGTATATTAAAACGACAAAAGTGAAAAACCTGACCTTGATCGTCTTGTATTTTTTCGATAAACCAAACGTTTCTGGAACGTTAAAAGCTTCCGAACATAAATCCGAACATTTAAACGTACATATTTGCGCATTTGTCACAATCCGGGTAAAAAATTCTTCCAGCCGCTTTCACTCTTTGTATTAGGATCTCATGCGATTGCTCTGCCTGTGGGACGCAATCCATTTTTAAGTCAGCGCACACATTGGCCCACGAAGGCGAGTGCATTGGAAGAACACTTTTGTCACATTATGGTAAACAAAGCGATGAGAATCAATGGGAAACTAGTGTTTTTTTTGTTTTTTTCCCCCAGTCTTCTCTCAGTATAAGTTACTCACAGCTCATTTAAAGTGAATTGAGCTTTAGATTCAATGAAAGTCATCGTGAAAACAAACAACAGTCGCAGACTTTGTCGCACGTTCTCTCTCTCGTTTTCACTCCTCTGTGTTTTTTTTGTTTTGTTTTTTTTTTCGCAGTGCGCATCGGGGGAAACAAAAACCTGCAATGCAAATGATAAAGCCTAATAGGATTTAGTGAGCAGAATAATAACAACAATAATTTTGAGTGGAACAGCATCATGTTAATTAAATCATTTGTTACTGCGGGAATGTAAGAGGGGAGGAAAGGACATGATAGGTCATTAGCCTGCGGGCTCATTAAGACCCTCACTTCTTGTTGTTCCCGCACTTCTGCAGCTACGGAAGTGTGGCTGGTAATAAGCTGATGGAGGAATGTGACATTTTTCACAAAGTTTACTTCAAGCCTCGTGGTCGGGTTAGTCACACTCCGATGTGCGAGACTATGTGACCAAGACCAGGTGCCAAAAGGCTACTTAAAAGCACTAAATCCTTATTCCCACTAGTGCAATGCTTAGTAATTCTGTCAGCGTTGTTGGCTGCCTCTGTTTCTGGTGGAGTTTGCGTCCACACGTGTGTACTAAACCGCGCTCTCTCCGCGGAATATGATAATTTTTCCTGTCATGCTTTTATGCGTTTTATTATACTTTTTCATTTGAGCTTACAGACGCCTTCAGCCTCCGTCCCCCAAAAACTTCCCGTCCCTTTACGACGCCCATTTCCAGCAACTTAAAATGTCCTCCTCCGGGTTACATGTATGGATTTGCAACTACCGTCAAACTCGGTGTCACAATTTTATTTTTCTTCCGATTTTTCCCTGAATTTTTTTTTTTGTTGCCTCTCGCCGTGTCCCTCGGCTCGCTCACTGTTACACCAAATATCCTCAAGTCCTGCTTCACAACATCCTGGATCTGTGGATCTCCAGGGTCTTCCACTTATCTTCCTGCCTGGCAGCTCCTTCTCCAACAAACTTTTTCTTCTTTTTTTTTTTGCCCAAACTCCTCAACCTTCGCTGTCACTCTGATCTGTACTTTTCTAATCCCGTCCATCCTGTTTACTCCCATTGGGAACTCTCTGCACCTTCAACTCAGTCACCTCCAGCTCAGCCTTCCCTTTTTTTAGACAGGTGCCCAGCCATATATCATAGCACGTCTCACTACATCCTTGAGAAATGTCTCTTTTAGTCCCACTGTCACACATCTTTTGTCTCTCCACCTGGTCCGCATCCTTCTCATCCTCCTTTTTGTCACTGTTTGTTATCTGTTCTCACCCCCAACTTTTACCAGGTCTGTCTTCGACACCTAGTCTTCCATTTCTCGCAGCTTCACTGTTTTTCAAGTGTTTTCTACCTGATCTTATTCCTTCTCTCTCTGAACCTGCATCTCTCCAAGCATTTCCTTCCATGTCTTGACTAGATTTCTATTAAAATCTATTCCATACCATAAACTGCAGACACTGAATAGATATTTGTTGCAAAAGGAAAATGCAGCCACCAAACTGTGACCAGATTCATTTACGGGGTTATCTATGCAGATAATATGAGCAAACATTTAACTTGCGGTACTGATAGTGCGAGGAAATGAAAGTCCCTGACTAGGAACTAGACAAGTCCTTGACTAGTTAGGACTAGCTATAATGCGAAAGGTTGAGTTATGTTCTGTGCGAGATGGCTGCGCCCTTGTTTGTACAGGGTAGACTGTAGAGGGAGCTCTATAATCATTTCATGTAGCTCTCTAGTCTCCAAGGTGCATGATCTTAAGGTAAAAAAGAAAAATTTGTTACGATAATCGAAAATGTTTATCGCAAAAAAAAAAATCCTGTCCAATCGTGAGGCATTTATTCAGAACTGGCGTCTTCAGGTGATAAATGACATTTTGGTTCATGAGCGGTGGCCAACGTGTATGATACACGTGATAGACCACATGTATCAAACTCAAGGCCCAGGGGCCAAATGCAGCCCGCCAAGTCGTCTGGTACGGCCCCCTCCCGGAGCTTAGAAAACATTTTATAAAGTCAATGCAGCGGAATTTCTTAACTGGATAAATTACAAAATGGTTTTATCACGCAACAAAATTACTTATGTAAGTAATTTATAATAAACTGCAGCAACATCATTAATGTGTTATGGTGTAGTTACATCTGTAATATTCCATTTACAACCGGCCCTTCAAGGATATTGTGTTGTTGGCGCGGCCCCCTGGTAGAAATCAGTTTGACACCACTGTCCTAGACCAATCCAGTAGCTGGTCCAGTCCACCAACATGGCTGCCTCTGTGGTTTTACCTAAAGTTACTGATACAGAGGAATCCTCCCTGTAGTTTCCACAGTGGATTCTAACCAGAGGTTTTAACATATAAACAACGAATTCTGACAAACTAATGCTGGTTACATAAAAAAAAAAAAAATCAAGGTCAATTTGTGATAAAAACTGGATTTTTGGAGCGAAAATTTGCACTTACCAAAATCCCACTATTTTTTTCATTTTGATTTTCCATTTCCCAAATAAAAGTAAATGTGATTTTTATTTTGTCATGTTTATGAATGACAAGTTACCTTGATTATTCAGTATCAATTGTGATTGGAATTTACCATGATTAATCCAGATTGATCTCATTAAAAAAAATTCAATTATCCCAACACGGTTGACTAACTCATTTTATAATTGAATAGCTACTACCTTTGTTGCACTGGACAATGATTTAAACTGTACTTTTCTCTCTCGATTCAACAAGAATAAAAGATTTCCTCTTAGTCTTTTAATTCATTCTGACGGGGTACGGATGACGCGTTACGTTAAGACCATCTGGAGGCGTTTGGCATCGAGTTGTGTCGGGTTCATCACATGAAAGTAATTTCCTGCTCCCCTGAACAGATTTAATTATTCTTTTTTTTTTTTTTTTTGAGCTGTTGTTCAGAGTAAACTGACCTGAAGGTGCTCTTGTACAGTCTCCAATGAAACAGGCCTTTGCTGTAGAGACAACCTGACACGTCTCGCGACAGATGTCGGCGATGACATTAACATTAACTCCGTTGACTTCCGTCAAGTCGGAACGTCACGATATGGAACTTGCATCCCATTAAAATGAGGTAACGGAGGTGCATCTGACTTAAAAAGGTCGCTGTAGTCTGACATGGTAAAAGAAGATATTCCAAAATGTAGAATACGAGACTTTTAGTAAGATTTCTTCTTCATCCGTCTGTCAAAGTCCTATTCTTAGTGATGTATACTGTTATATTCCCTCGTCTGTCTTTAGCGTAGTAAAAATACCATATAGTCAAGCTGACATTTTACACCTGTTAGCCCTCACCGCTGACAGATAGAGTCTGGGATAAGACTGAGTTGAAGAAAGACAAGAGTTGGCTGTGTTAAAAGACAGATTAAAGAGATTTACCACAGCAGGCAGGCGGTAATGACAGCAGATCTGACAAAGAAGGTGGAGAAAAGTACGACTCAAACCAGAGAAAGTGATGCCAGTTTATAATAAGGATAAAAAAAAATAAAAAAAAAAGCAGCAACAACAGAACGTTTGCTACTCCGGGAAATCGTAACCTGATGAAATTCAGTGACAAGTATCATCAACGTGTAGTTTCTTGAAACAGACCCGGGTTTACAAATTCGTACGAAGAAAAAAAACTCCTTGTCATTGTGATTCACACCACTGCACTACACAACCAAATGGGACTTCTGTATTTAACACATCACCAAAGTGAACAGTTGGCAGCTTTGAGCACCTAGAGCAGACCTGGGCAAACTAAGGCCCGGGGACCGGATGCGGCCCGTTTGGCGTTATAATCCGGTCCGCCAGACTTGTCCAAATTATGTTTTTAATTTATATTATCATTAGCTTTCTACCTTTTCCCTGCAAAACCACCATTTCTCCAATAGATGGGCTAAAGAGGCTTAAGAGCATGTTGCCTTTATTTAATACTTTACTCGTTATTTATCTTTGTTCACGTAAATACTCAATATTTCTGATCCTGACTTGGCTCTTGACTCATATTTTAGTACCAGCTGTGGCCCGCGAGTCAAAATTAATGCCCAGGGTTGGCTTAGTGATTAGAGCTGTATCTATCTATCGTTCAAGGGAAGGAAGGAAATAGGTGAAAATAATTTGCTCCATTTACAGTCCGTAAAAACTGAGATTCCTGCAGACGTATGGACAAGGACATCAATACATATTTCGCATTTTTCGTACTA
>JAFBJS010002064.1:219795-265612 GCA_016785265.1 Paraplagusia blochii | reverse complement strand
CAGTCAGTGCAGGTGTACAGTCAATACAGGTGTACAGTCAGACCAGTCAGTGCAGGTGTACAGTCAATACAGTCAATACAGGTGTACAGTCAATACAGGTGTACAGTCAATACAGGTGTACAGTCAGACCAGTCAATACAGGTGTACAGTCAATACAGTCAGTGCAGGTGTACAGTCAGTACAGGTGTACAGTCAATACAGGTGTACAGTCAGACTAGTCAGTGCAGGTGTACAGTCAACACAGGTGTACAGTCAGACTAGTCAGTGCAGGTGTACAGTCAGACTAGTCAGTGCAGGTGTACAGTCAGTGCAGGTGTACAGTCAATACAGGTGTACAGTCAGACCAGTCAGTGCAGGTATACAGTCAGTACAATCAGTATAGGTGTACACAGTGGTTCACAGATACAACAGCGTGACGTCTATAATGGTGATACTGACAGATTGTCATTCTTCTACGAGTGCAGCAGGCAGAGACGGCAGTCGGAGTTATTGTTCGGACGTGTCTTTATCGTCCAGTTGGGAACATGCGTCACGGTTGGTGCTCACAGGAGTTCAAAGTTTGATCAAGCACATCTTTTAAAATACTGTTTTCATGTTAAAATCAAACACAAACAAGTGAGAAAAACTACCTTCTTTAAAGTCAGGAGGGAGTGTTCCCATGGGTAATGTCCTGCTACTGGTACGTCCCAAACCTGGTACCTGTCTACGGGAAGTGAGAGCTAGGAGACTGCAGGATAGAGGAGTCCCCGCGGTTGTCCAGCTCGTTCTGAAGGCGGGTGAGGTTGGACAATTCTTCCAGCTCCTGGAATTGTCGGTCCGTCTTGTGGCTGACCAAGGAACGGTAGAAATGCACCGCGAAAACGATGAAGACCAGACCGAAGGGTACCATGATGGAAGTGGACGTAATGGCGGCGGCAATGCCGGAGGACACTGTGTTATTGCTGGACTTGTTGGGTTTGATGGGCAGAAATTTGACCCAACAGAGGAGAACCACCTCAGCCAGGAACAGCAAAGTACCGATGACCGTAGAGAAGGCCCAGGCTAGCTCGATGTGTCGGTGCATTCTCTCGTGCGGGGACTCCTTCACTGAGTTCAGGTTGTGGACGTTGCTGACGGCCTCGATGTTTGGCAGGATGCAGGTGCTGACCATGAGGGCGAAGAGGTGAACGGCCACCAGGACGGTGGTGCACGCACTGAAGGCGATGAGGAGGGCGGGGGGGTAAGGGTAGCTGTTGTCCAGCTGCACTTCGACCATCGCAACCTGTGGATCGGAGGAGGAAACGCAAGGCTAGCGTTAACGTTCAACTTCATTGACCCCACACTTCTTGAAGGTTTATATCGCCCAGAGTGGTGCACGAACACCACGCCCCTTACATTTACAATCCAACAGTCTAACTGTGGAGCTAGCCTGCCGGGGGTAACTACTCCTTTACTCCTAAAGTCAAAAAAGGAACTGTTTAGAAACATGTCTTTCATACGGCACCAATCGGTTCTAGTTCGGAAAAAACTGTTGTTTTTAGCAAAACAAAAACACTGTGTTGCTACAGTGAGGCCATAGTGTTGTAACGGAGATTCTACCGTGTTACTACAGTAGTGTTACAATGGTAATACTACCGTGTTACTACAGTAGTGATAGTGTTATAACGGTGATACTGCAGTGACGCTACAGTGTTACGGAATAACGGTGACGCTACAGTGTTACTGCGGCGTCACTTTGTTGTCAATACAATGTAACTGCGGTGTCACTAGTGTAACTGCGGCGTTACCATGGCGAACCCGGAGAGCAGAGCCGATGTCCGGCTGGAAGCCTTGAGTTTGGCCCGGCTCAGGTAGAGCTTCCTCCAGGACAGAGCCTGCAGGGAGTGCTCGTTCAGACTCATGTCAACGGCGATCGAACTCCGGTTCTCCTGGGCTTGTTAGTCCGACAGAGAGCCACAAAAACGGGTCGTTAACATTCTAGCGGCAGCTTCACTCACTGACACGGTACTGACTCAATAGAACTGGAACTACCGCAGCTGTTTCCTGCCCTCTCCGGCGTGCTGCACCTTACATTACCCACAAGCCTTTGCGCCACAAAGATAACATCCGCTGCTGGCAGCTACGCGGTCACATGGTTTTCTCCAAGGCCCCGTTAGTTCGGGATCAGAGTGGTGTACTGTTGAATTAGCAGCCTCTAGTGGTAGAATGATGTTTTTCGTCATCAGCTCATCCCGCACCTGTAGTAACACAGTGTCACATGGTACAACACTATAGTACTGTAGTGCTGCACACCAGGGGTGTCCAATAGGTCATTGATAGAACTTTATAAATCCCTCGGGAGTATCGTTCGGGAAACTGAATCTTGACTGACTCTGAAGTGATAGATCTGGGTGCTGGGAGATCACGTGACATAACAATAATAAAAAAAAACCCAATAGCAATAGAAACCAGAGAAGCTGTAATTGTATTTCAAGATGCTGATGAGTGACAATCCCACAGTCAAACATATACTGTGTGTGTATCAATGAACACCACACTCCTGTTACTGTTACTCACCAAGGTTAACCGTTAAGTTACACTACACGAGCTATAGTGTACACTGTAGTACCGGTACGCTTCTTTGTAGAACTGTAACTGTACTGTGCAGTATTTTTACATTACACTGTAGTATTGTTACTGACTGCTGTGGAACACTGTAGAACTGTTATGTTTCACTGTAGTTTACGTTACACCGTTGTACTGTTACGTTAGATCATACACGTGTCACCGTACACCAAAGTACTGTTACTGCGCACAGTAGGACCATTAAGTTACACTACTTTACTCTGTAGAACTGTCACTGCAGTACTATTCAGTTCACTGTAGTATTGTTTAAATACACTGCAGAACTGCTACATCTATTACAGTAGTACTGTTACGTTACGCTGTCCTTATTTTTATTTTTCCTGGCATTATGACGTCAGCAGTGTTAACGCAGGATGTACATAGACGGCGCTCGTCCATTCGTCCTCCTACTATTACTGTAGAATAAGGAGTTGTTGTTGTCTACGTCATCCCTTCTGTGACGCTGTGGCAGATTACCCATAAGCCCCTGTTCTTTCAATCTCCCGCCTCTGGGCCTGAGAATTATTCTATTATCATAAAAACAGGAGTCAACAGGAAACAAATGTGATCCTTAAAGCCACACAACAACTGGTCCGAAGACGGCGACACTCCTCCGTCTTCTCCTCCCTCTTCTCCTGCCTCCTCCTCGACCGACCACCGTTAGCACCGTGTCCACACTGTAGATACAGGAGCAGAACGGCCGCTGCCTCTGTGACGTCACCAGCAATGTTTTGGTTCCTGGCTCTGACGTCACAGTCAGAATCATGGTTCTGTTGTTATGAAGGCGAGGGGCGTGCTCACCGCAGCTCCGCTCACTCCCGGAGGTGATGGAGGTTCTTCATCCCAACTGAGACGGAGGAGGAGCGGTGGAACGATGGCCGCCGAGTCTGAGTCTGGACGGAGGCTGGTGAGTCTCTGCATCTGCCGCGAGGACACACTGGCTGCTAATGACAGAGCTAAGCTAACGACGGAGAGAGAAGAGGTTAAAGCAGAGGAAGAGGAGGAGGAGGAGGAGAGGTGGTCTTTACCCCTGGTGTCCACTGGTCTCATCTACAGTATATTGGTTTAGACCAGAGTCTGGAATGATATCAGAATGAACACCAACGCTTGTCCATGTGAGATTCATGATATTCCCGCTCTGTTATAAACCCGTCATATAACATTCGATTTCATCGAACAAGCAGCAGAAATCTAAGAAAAAAAGCAGGTATTCTCAAATGGTGGCTTACGGCTCCAAAGCAGGACGTGATGGTACGGCCCTTGTGCCACTCATCTCTCTCTGCCGTGGCGTATATTTCCTTACAGACCGCTGAAGTTACACTCTTTCTTCTTCTCTTCTTCTAAAATGAACAAAAAAAAGAACCGTCTTTTCCCAGGGAATATTCTATTGACAGTCACACATAGATATTCCTCTAACCCTAATCTAAACAGGAAGGAAACATTTGTTATCTTTATCAGCTGGGATTCTTTACATCATCTTTTTGCGCCCGCAGCGCTCCGTCTGCCGGAGGATGTACGACGAAAACGAGGACCCGTCTGACGTGGAGGAGATCACTAGCATCAGAGGCTTCAGCGTGGAGGAGAAGCTGCTCAGCGACGACTACAACGTCAACTTTGTGCAGGTGATGGAAGGCAAAGGTGAGACTCCGCCCACTTGACGACCACCCACTTCCTCTTCTCGACCTTCTCACACTGAGCCGTGATGTGTTCCAGACTTCACGTACGACTACGTCCAGAGGGAGGGGCTCAGGGTTCCGCTGGTGTTCAAGGAGGCTGAGGGACTGGGGATCAGGTGATTGATGCTTTGTCTGTGTGACATCACTTTTTTCTTAGGACCCGTCATAAGTCTTTTTTTTTTTGTTTTGACGCAGAATGCCCGATCCGGACTTCACCGTCAGTGAAATTAAAGGTTTGGTTGGTGAGTTCACCCAGTCATGAACAAAGTTTCAAGGTTTCAGCTGCCCACTGGGTTGAGCACCGCTGCATGGTGGCGCTGTTTTAAAAACAAATGGACGGAGATTATCATTCATCCAGGTCATGGCCAAGGCTAAAGAGTTTCGTTAGGTCACTGAACTTTTAAAAAAACATGTTACTATATGGTTACAGTATATAATATATCTAACGATCATACTGTGATCTGGCTACATTACTACCCTCTAGCGGTGAAGGTTGTGAATTACATGAAGATAGTTTTCACCACGGTTTCCGACGTTGACATGACATGGACTGATGTTCTTGTGTGTTTATTCCGTTACTCTGGCCGTCGCCCCCTCGCAGGCAGCCGCCGCTCCGTGGACGTCGTGGACGTCAGCACTCAGAAGGGCTTGGAGATGAGCCTGGCTCAGTTTGTGCGTTACTACGAGACGCCAGAGGGAGAACGAGACAAACTGTTTAACGTGATCAGCCTGGAGTTCAGTCACACCAAACTGGAGAGCCTCATCAAACGACCCACGGTTGTGGACCAAGTGGACTGGGTGGACAACATGTGGCCCCCAGAGCTGAAACGGAGCCAAACAGAAGCCACCAACGTCATCTCCGAGATGAAGTACCCCAAAGTCCAGAGGTACCTGCTAGCTGTGGATTCTCCTGCTGCACATTACTCCTCCTCCTCCTCATACTCCTCCTCTTTTTCCTCCTAGAGGAAAAATCAATGTCGATCCCAGATCTAGATATGACGTAATGATGCTGATGATCCATAGAGCGCTTTTATCAGCCAACCAACAATAATAATTGTGAAGTATTATTTCAAACGTGTCTAAATGGTGGCTGAAGACTATCGGACAGCAGGAGGCCAACTGGATGTCCTAGGTCAGTTGAAGACGTTGATTTCTTCATTTGTAAGACTGAAGAGGGTTAGGGTTAGCACAGGGACGTCCAAATCTGGACTCAAGTCAATACTAATGAGCCACTAACTGTTTGAAGTAAGAAAAGTGTGGTCAAAGTTCTGAAAAGGCTTCATTAAATCAGCAAAATGGTCAAAGATCAGCAGTAACTGACAATCTGTCAAATGTCCAACAGAAAAAGGTTGGGAGGAACCTGGGACACTCGAGTTTGTCCACATAAGCAGATGTTCTCCTGCCTTTTATTGGCAGCTAATGTTGTGTGTTAAAGTTGTTTGGGGGAAAGTGGGTCTAAATTCAAATGACAGTCACTAGATGGCAGCATTGCAGCCCATTTTCTAAATGTATTGGAATATTGAGTGGTGTCTATGTGGAATGTTGTGGAGTCAGGAACTGGGACAGTGACAGTGGGCTGTATCAGTAGGACAGGATATGGGAATGAAAACTGAAGTGTTTGGACGACTCCTCCTCCAGGTACTGCCTGATGAGCGTGAAGGGTTGCTACACCGACTTCCACATCGACTTTGGAGGAACATCCGTTTGGTATCACGTGTTCAAGGGACAGAAGGTACGCTTCCCCCTCCCACTGTAGCCCTGTAACCATGGCGTCAGTGTTCTTCACCGTCTCTATCCCCATCTTCACCCAGGTCTTCTGGCTGGTCCCCCCCACCCTCCACAACCTTGCCCTGTACGAGGACTGGGTCCTGTCCGGGAAGCAGAGCGACGTCTTCCTGGGGGACCGAGCCGACGGCTGTCAGAGGGTGGTGCTGCAACAGGGCTACACCTTCTTCATTCCGTCTGGTAGGTTGGTGACCAGCTGTGACCGGGACTTTGACAGCCGTGTAACTCTGAACTCTTTTGTCTCTGGGTCAAGGCTGGATCCACGCCGTCTACACCCCCGTGGACACGCTGGTGTTTGGGGGCAACATCCTACACAGCTTCAACATCCCAATGCAGCTGGCCATTCATGAGATGGAGGACAGGACCAAGGTAGGAGCTGGCAGCGCCACCTGGAGTGGGCGTGGAGCTACAATGCCTCTCTTTATTTTTACACCTTGTTGTTTTTGACATCTGAAGGAAGAAAAAGCTTCTTGACTTTGAGATGAATGATTTGGAACAAAGGCTGTCGGGTGGAGCATTGGCTTAGATCAGGAGAGTTATCTTGTCACTGAAGGATGAAGAGCAGGAAAACACCAGGATCAGGTGGATCAGAGTCTCTGTTCCTACAGGGTGTTTGTGTTTCCAGGTCCACTCCAAGTTTCGCTTCCCGTTCTACTACCACATGTGCTGGTACGTCCTGGAGCGGTACCTTCACTGCCTCACCAGACGCTCCCACCTCTCCCTGGACCTCAGAAAAGAGTGCGGAGCCGCGGGTCAGTGGACGCTTTCACGTTAACCAATCGTGTGTAACATGTCGATGAAGGTTCCCAGTTGTCCAGGTAGTGGTGGCAGTCGTAGACTTTCGTTAGGCAACTGGACCGGGCAACGTCCAGTTTCCTAACCAAACTCCTTTACCTCAGTGTGTCAACCTGGTGCACCAACGGACAGGGTTAGGAGTTGGGGATCCCTGATCCGTAGTACCAGCGTGCATCCGTAGCTTGTTCCCCGTTCAAATGTTCCCTCTGTCGACGCAGGATCAAACCAACTTTTATGCTTCAGTTGGTAAAGAAAATCCAAACCAACCAAACATGAGTGGAATGTTTCCACAGACATGAGAGGAATTTCAAAAGACCAAAGGCAAACATGAAAAGACGATTCCCAGAACCCCAGGAGTCGGTGTGACTCCACCAAACAAACCAGCAGTTACCTTAAAAAAAAACCACTGCAGCCAAGGTCAGACCACGGAGTGACCGCAGGGTGACCAAGAGGCAAATCTGTTACACAGGGGTCAGACCCCCAGATTATAGGGAGATAAAAGGACAGAGGACGAACCAGGACAGAGTCTCACAGACACAGGTCCTGGCCTTCTCATGGTCCCAACATGAAACCCTCTTTTATATCTGGCTGTAGGTATCTCTGCAGAGAAACCCTGTTCCCTGGTCTATGTCCCCTGTCCTGGACTCCAGGTGCTCCACAGAGTCAGGTCCTAACTGTCCAAATCTCTGATCTTTCCCTGACAGACAATGACACCAAGGCAACGGCGGTCAGAACCCGGCACATAAATGAGGACTCATGTGAGACTCAGGTGAGGGAAGACCAGCAGGAAAGACCGGAGTGTCTCCCGCAGGACAGTCCCCGTTCCCCGGACCACCTGTACTCTGAGGACAGCTGTAAACCCGGCTTCACTCCAGTGGACTCCCTCAAATCCCCGTGTGACTCCCCCGCCAGATGGACTCATCTGACACAATTTGAGCTGAAGGGACTAAGGAGACTGGTGGACAAACTGGAGTCCCTCTGTGAGACCAAGAAGTGTGTTCCCCAGGGCATCGAGGACCCGCAGTCCCTGCTGGAGCACATGAAGGTGGGTTGAACCAAGAGAAGAAGATCTGGAGAAGATCAGGTTCACTGGCATGTTCCAAACCAAAACCAAACCTTTCTCCGTCTTCTTGCTGTTTTCCAGGTGTTCTTGAAGGAACACGTCCATGACGACCCCAGCATGGCCATCACAGGAGTTCCTGTGGTTTTTGGACCAAGGAATTCTCTAAAAGTAAGACTTGTTCATGGTTTCTTTTGTGGTCTGTGCCATCACCAACAATGTCCACTGGTTGACTCCTGGTATTTGGAGTTTGTTGGATATAGCTGCCGGTTAACTGTATGATGACCACTTTGGTTGTCTGCCCCCTGCAGTACCTTGCAACACCTCATGGAGTGCTGTATCTTGATGGTGGAGTGTGTTTAGGTTGGGCCCTTTTCCTGGCTGACGGCTGATTGGCTGCTCTTGGTGTTGCACTATTATCTTGCACTCAGCACAAAGATGGACGGACGGAGACATGGTCATTGTGACTGTATCCGACATGTTTGCTTTGTCTCGACGTTAGCCTGGTTCCCTCAGGTTCTCGTCTAGCACCTCGCTATGAAGCAGGAAAGAGCTGCTGAATATTTGCGATTCTGTCGGTTGATGCCGTTTCCTCTTCACCCCCTCAGCCGCCGCCTCCCAATCGGCCAAAGCCTAAGGCGTCTCCCGCGGCTTCGGTCAAACCATCGTCCGGTGCCAGGAGGAGAAGGACTCGCTGCCGCAGGTGCCGGGCGTGTCTGCGGTCCGAGTGCGGAGACTGTCACTTCTGCAAGGACATGAAGAAGTTTGGAGGGCCGGGGCGGATGAAGCAGTCGTGCATCATGAGGCAGTGCATCGCAGTGAGTTGACCTATGACCTTGACTGGGACCACGGGGGTGGGTTTGATACCATCGTCATCGTCATTGTCGCGCCGGTGAGTCTGACTCTGGTCTGGTGTCTCCTCCTCAGCCTGCGCTCCCTCACACAGCAGTGTGTCTGCGCTGCGGAGAAGCGGGGAAGGAGGACGGCGTGGAGAAGCAGGAGGAGAAGTTCCTCCTGATGCTGATGGAGTGCTCCATCTGCAACGAGATCGTGCATCCCAGCTGTCTCAAAGTAGACCACCAACAGAGGTCACCGGCGTTCAGGACTCCGACTCCAACTCACCGTCTTCTTCTTCTCCTTCTCCTTCAGGTCAAAGATTCCTACGGAGTGGTCAACCATGAACTGCCCAACTGCTGGGAGTGTCCCAAGTGCAGCCACGCTGGGAAAACAGGGAAAGTAAGTTTCTCCAAATGTTGTGTTCTCACGGAAACAGGAAAAAACAGCCGTCGTTTTTTTCTTTTCCTTCTTCCGCTCGGCCTCGAAGCAAAAAAGAGGCCCGGGTTTCAAGTACGCCTCCAACCTCCCCGGGTCGCTGCTCAAAGATGCTCGGCTGAGCCGGGATGTCGCGGAGGAGCCCCGCCTGGACCCGCTCTCTGCTCTGACCTCTGCCGTGAAGAAACGGCCCCCCCTGTTGGCAGTGGATGGAACGCCACGACCCAGGCTGGAGAACAACCCGCTGAGGAAGAAGAGGAAAGTCTTCGACATCAAGGATGAACCTGTAGTCGTGAAGACGAAGGTGAGAAGCTGACGGGCCACTGACGGGCCACACCACTAAGATCCACTGACCGACACATCGGACGAGATTTCTCTCAGAAATGAGATGCTGACGTCGTTGAGATGACAACATGGGTCAGGTGATGATGTGGTCTGCTGTGGTCCCTGGTTGAAATCCAAACTGTTGTTGTTTCCTGCAGAAAGCTCCTAGAGCAGAAGATCCAATGGCTCTGATGCTGCTGCGACAAATCCAGGCCGACTTGGACAAAGACCTCCTGGACGACTACGAGGACACGGGGCTATTCCTGGACACCATTGGTTTCAGAGAGGAGTGTCAGTACAAAGACGCCGAGGACGACAGGACAAAGTTTGGCTTAAGTCCACTGCTGGTGTCCTTGGCGTGCAGAGAAGCTGACCAGCCCGGGTCCACCTCCCCGCCAGCTGGACCCAGCAGTGAATCAGAGGACACCCCGAAGAGAAGCCCCGCCCACCTCGAGGCACATCATCCGTGGCACAGCCCCCCCGACAAAGAACTGAGCAAAGAGTTGAAAGAGGAGAACCTGGAGACGGAAGATTGTTCCGTTTGGCCGAACACACAGGAGGCTCCGGCCAATCACAGCCGGCGGCCTCTGAAAAGGGGCGAGGACTCTGTTTTCTATCATGATCAGAGCCCACGGACGGTCCAGGTGGAAGAACGTTTGGAGAAGTCAGAGAACGGACCGACGGACCAGAACCACCGGTCCTCAAATACAGGACGCGACCACGACCTGAACAAATGGCCGCTGACCAATGGCAGGAGCGACCTCGGCGATCGGCTGACAGACCACCACCCCCCGGGTTGGAGTAGCAGCACACGCCCCCTCCCCTGTTGCTCGCCGTCAAAAGGCGTGCAGATGGAGCGCCACGTGATTCGACCACCTCCCATCGTGCCCGCCCCCGACAGACTGCTGCTGAACAACGAGGAAGGTCACGTGATGCCGCGGGAGCATTGGATGAAGGTCTTCTCCTTCCTGAGCCACGGAGACCTGTGCGTCTGCATGCGTGTGTGCAGGACCTGGAACAGATGGTGAATACCCACAACGCCCCCTGCTGGTGACAACGCTGACGACCTCTGACGGTATCCCCCCCAAACCCCTCCCTAGGTGCTGTGACAAGAGGCTGTGGGTGGAGATCAACCTGTCCCGCTGTAAGTCCATCACACCCCTCATGCTCAGCGGCATCATCCGACGACAGGCGACGACTCTACACCTGAGCTGGACCAACGTCTCCAAGAAGCAGCTGAGCTGGTTGATCCACAGACTCCCCGGTGAGAATAAGACAACAGACAACGTGACGGGGACGGGGACGGGGACGGTGACGTGACAACAGAGTGTCCCAAAAGTCCATTCACCCCAAACCAAAGTCAGTGCTCGAGCCATTTCCTCACCCAGGGTGGGAGGACTTAGAGAAAATTGTAGGCAATGCAATTAACAATGTAAGTAGGGAAAATGTTGTAACAATACAAATATGCATAAGTTGAAGGTGTTATGCAGAGTACCTGTCTCTTATACACATCTAGATGTGTATAAGAGACAGGCTAGAGGAGGTGCTACCCGGATCAAAGAAGGGCTCCTGGTCAGAACTTCTGCTGATTTTTAAGTTGGATCAGACCAGGGTGGTTCTGTTGGGATGGACCCAGGTTCTGCGTTCATTAAACTATTTGCACTGAGAGGTGTTTGTAGATGTGTATAAGAGACAGCCAGGGACTCGCTCACGGAGGTCGCCCTGTCAGGTCTGAGCCCGCATTCCCGATCCCATTTAGTTGAACACCGGACGTAGGTGTTGAGCTGGGACAGATAAACATGTCTTTTGTAGCTGTCTACTGCCACCTGCTGTCATGGCTTTTGACAAATTTTTCCTGTCTTCATTCGTACTCTCTCCTGGGACGAGATGCTAATCTGTTTCTGGTGTTATTATTATTATTATTATTTATTTTTATTTTTTTTCCAATCAGGCGACTTCATATGATGCTGTGAGGATGGGTTTGTTCGTGGGTTCAAATCCGAGAGTGGCCTTACCATGGAATCTGGCTCTTCTCACCTTGAATTCCTTATCTTCCCCATCTCCATGCAGCTTCTCAAAGTCTTCTTTTAGCTTTGCCGTTGCTAGAGTTGCTCAACTTGGCATCGCAAATCAAACAGCGAGGACGCTGACTCACCGTGAGAATCCATGTTGAACATATTTGTCCGATCACATAGTTAGCATCCATGAAAATATGAAAAAAGTAATTACACGACGTCCTACGATGACATTCAAACCTTGGTGCACTAAATTCCAACCAGCACTGATTGGCCAAGCGATGTCACATGATCATCTGCAGCCAGTGATGGCCGAGCGGGGATTGTCATCGCGTATAGACACATCGTTGAGTTGATGTGTCTTGACCTCTGCGACAGAGGCTCCATCCAACCCAGGTCAAGAACCACTGACCTAAGGGTTTTGAACTTTCTCAGGTAGCCTGGCGACGAGCTGCTTCTAGCCCGCGGACCACATGTTACTTTTGGACCAAGTATTTCCTGACAAAATCCTTCACTCCACAGGTCCCAGACTGTCTTAGCTGGGGGGGGTTGGGTTTTTTGTCTCAATATTTCTGTCTGATCTTTAAATCAGTTTTAAAGCTAAACTGACTCACTGGCTCCCCCTGCTGACTTTTCTGCAGCATCTGAGCATCCACAACATCCAGAAACAGCAGATCTTTGAAACCTCCTGGTGTGATGTCTGTCCACAGCCTGTCACCGGGTGACGGACCAGGCGCTGACCTTCTTCAAACGCTGCGGGAACATCTGCCTCATCGACCTGCGCTACTGCACAGAGGTGACCGCGGAGGGCTGTCGGCGCTTCGTGGCCGAAACGTCCGTCGGCGTGCACTTCGAACTGAAGGAGGACAAACTGCTGCGGAAGATCAGCTAGACCTGGAGACCACCAGGGGGAGCCGTCCAGGTGATTTCACCCTGTACCCTGGGAACCGTCGGAGAACTTCTTCTTTGACACTGTGGTGACAAACTTCAAGGATTATCAGTACAACCTCACAGCGCCACCTGGCGGCTAGAGGAGGTGCTACCCGGATCAAAGAAGGGCTCCTGGTCAGAACTTCTGCTGATTTTTAAGTTGGATCAGACCAGGGTGGTTCTGTTGGGATGGACCCAGGTTCTGCGTTCATTAAACTATTTGCACTGAGAGGTGTTTGTGGTGGGTCAGCTGATGTTTGGTGTCGTCTCACACTTGGTTCTGATAGAATTGGGTTCATGAGCTGGTTCACTGGTTTCTGGATAAAATGTCTGAGGTCCAGTGTTGGTTCCATATTTAACCCTTGGTTCCTGTTAGCTTCTAAGGACACACTGGGAAAACCCGGTCTTAAGGCCGTGCTTAGGCTAGGGAACAAAACCGTTTCCCAGAAGCTTCACCAAGCTGAGAACCGATGCCGCAACTGTTGCCAAAGTCCAGAGTGACAAACGGTACCGGCCAAAGTTCCCGTGATGAAGATCTGCATCATCATCATCATCATCTGCCTGGTTCTGAGGTCCAGTGGCCGTCTAGCCTCGTTCCAGGAACTGATCTTCTGTTCACGTCATGTTCTCTGGGTTCCTCTCAACAGTTTGTCCCATCGGTTCTGACTTCTTTACATTTGCTTCCATTCTGATAGAAATACAGTTCTTTGACAAGGCTTCAAGGACAAGGCTGTAGAAGACAAAAGATGGACCGTCCCACCCCGTCCCAGGTGAGTCACCAGTCTGGAGGTGTGAATGGGGCAGGTATCGGTATCATCTGAGTGATACTCTGTCCTGTTGTGTGTTGGAGACAGACGAAGACCATCAGAACTAGACAAAGTCCAATATTCACACTGTCCCATATCATGGCTGTGTCCAAATACTCAATACCATCCGAATCCGATACCAACTGATACTCTCCCTCAGAGAAACGCTAATCTACCGGTAGTACTGCACCACAGCCACACGGAGGCACTATTGGGTCAGAACACGCGCTGATCTGTTGGCCTGAACTGACGCTGCGTCCACACACACACACACACACGTACTGTATATGCACATGTATTTACACACAGTATGTACAGTATTCATACAGTATTTGGTTGCTCCATATCATCCAGTCTCACCCTGACCCCTCACTGGCTCCACACAAGGTTGTGGGTTTAACCCTCTGCTCTCCTCTCTCTACACTCATGAATGCACCTCGTCCCACCCCAATAAAACCACCATGACACCACCCTACTGGGGCTCATCTCTGGAGGAGAAGAGGTGGAGAAACTGTTCCATTGGAGTGACACTGAGGAACAGACCCTGTACCTGGACCTTCTCCATCAACGGGAATTGTGTGGAAAGGCCACGCAACTACAGATTCCTGGGAAGCATCATATCCGACAGGCTGAGGTGGACAGACAACACCACAGCTACAGCAGCCACTGCATTTCCTAAGGACTCTTCTGAAGGACAACATCAGTGAGGAACTGCTGATCTGGTTTTGTGGAGCTACCATACAGAGCCTCCTGATGCAGTGCATAAATGTCTGGTTGACTGGGAGCTCAGCAGCAGACAGGAAAACCATACAGAGGGTGATAAATGCAGCTCAGAGAACAGTCGGTTGCCCGTTGCCCTCCTCCTAAGAGGAGGAGGAGGAGGAGGAGGAGATTGCTCGCTCCAGACTTCTCACCAAACACACAGACACCATGAATACAGGAGCCTACAAACCAGGAGAGCCAGGTTTAGGAAGAGCTTTTTCCTACAAACTGTTACCATAGGAAATGGAGTAAAAGTATCTGGATGACCCTCTGAAAGTAACTAGTCACTTTACTGACCGGGTCAAATCACTGAGTCTCATTCAATTTCATTCTGGATTGTTTTCCATTTCTCAGTGTTGTTTTTCTGCACCTTATTAGAGTAGAACTCGAATGTGTTCATGTGCAATGACAATGAAGGCATTTCGGTTGCCCGTTGCCCTCCTCCTAAGAGGAGGAGAAGGAGGAGGAGGAGGAGGAGGAGGAGATTGCTCGCTCCAGACTTCTCACCAAACACACAGACACCATGAATACAGGAGCCTACAAACCAGGAGAGCCAGGTTTAGGAAGAGCTTTTTCCTACAAACTGTTACCATAGGAAATGGAGTAAAAGTATCTGGATGACCCTCTGAAAGTAACTAGTCACTTTACTGACCGGGTCAAATCACTGAGTCTCATTCAATTTCATTCTGGATTGTTTTCCATTTCTCAGTGTTGTTTTTCTGCACCTTATTAGAGTAGAACTCCAATGTGTTCATGTGCAATGACAATGAAGGCATTCAATTCACTTCAATTCAATATATATATATATATATACAGTATTTATACTCCCTGTATATATACAGTATTTATACTCCCTGTATATATTTGAGGATTTGACCATTTTTACTGCATATATACAGTATATATATATATACACACACATTGTCAAGTGCAAAGTGAATCTAATGAAGGTCTTCAACCTCCAGACTGTTGAAATAGTCCACTGGTGGACACACACTGTAGAAACAGAGTTTATAGATCAGCACTGGCTGGAACTGGTCTGAAGGTTCAACGCCCATCCTGCTCCTCTATGACCTCCTGATGGAGATACACTCTCTCCGACCCACGAGACCAACATGATGCCTTCACACCTTAAAGAAGTTATACCTTCAACCATCAGAAAATGGATCCGTTTGAAATTGTTTTGGCCTCAGATTTTTCAGCAGTGGCTGCAGATCTGGAGCAACGACTGAAGGAGAAACTGAGGCTGGTTTGAGTTTCACTGCATTTATTGAATCTAATAAATCATTTTCTCTGGTTTATCAAAATAAAAAGGTTCAACATTCCAAAATATAAAGATCCAGGTCATGAGTGCTCGTGGTTCCGTCCATGAAGAAGCTGCCCTGGAATGACATCGTAGAGAAACAGCAGCATCGACGCAGACCCACGCTGTTACAGTGTTTGTCACAACCACCAACAGAGGGCGATGATGGGCATCGGAGCTGGTCGCCACGGACGGGTGTGGATGATACATTCGTTTCAAATTTTCCCATTTGTCGTCATCTCCTCATCATCATGGAAAAATATACTTTCACCTGGTAACTGGTCAGCAAACGAGGATGAAACCTGTATCGGATTTTCAACAGTCCGACGACAGTCCGACAACAGACCGACAACAGCCCAATTTCACACAAGAGTATTTTAGTCACATCTGAGCAAAGACAACTAAAACAACGTATCCAGTTGCATAAAGGTTAACGTAGTGGAACCCCTCACTCTGAGTTGCTAGCTAATGTTTTACGTAAAAAAAAAAAAAAAGAATGAACGTTAGCACCTGTTTCAAACCTAGGTTTCTATGTTGACGGACGACACACAGTATTGCTCCATGAAGCTAGAGTCCCAACTCCAACGTCACCTAAAACAATGGGAACGCTGACTACCTGGGAGGGAATCAAACGTACGTTTCCCAGCAGCAGTTGAACGTCGGTTCTAAAAGCGTGGCTGCAACTGAATCTTCGGATTCAACGTCTTCAGGTTGAATTTATACATTTGTTTGTTACTCTTGTTCCAAAACAAGATGTTGCTAACACATTGCTGGGTAATCGCTGCAGGTAGAGGACGAATTGGGAATCGCGAATCAAGAACAACCCTGAATACTTTTAAAGAGTTCATGTCGTGCGTTTCGTGTTTTCGTCGTGTTTCCTGCAGCTAACGTAAACAACCAAACTCAAAAAAGTTGGTTGAGAGTTTAGACCAACCGTCTGACAACGTCTGTTTACGAAATACTCTTTTCTACGGCTACGTTGTTCCTGCGAATAAAAAAGGAAAAAAAAACGTCTGTGTTTGACGGCAGACACAGTTGGACAAACCAACACTGACGCTGGCCGTGAGGTGCGCGTTGCTACGATGAGGAGCTAACTCTAATGTTAAGCAATGGTGTGATGTTTGGCACCATCTGTCCACTAGGAGGCGGCCAGTGTCCTTGCCCAGAGTCCTCACTGCTAACAGAGCTGTAATGCAAAGAATTCTGGGATGAGCAAGAAGGTGAGGGAATACGGTTGTAGGCTAACGGCCATAACTGCGACCGTAAAGCAACACAGCTCACTTCTGTTTCGTTCCAAAAGACGATATGTCACAGAATTTCTCTCAGTGTCTTTCTCAAGCTGTTCCCTGCTGGTGTGTGGTGGTACTGCAGTTGGGGCTTGACAACTGCGCTTTCTTCCGTACATCCCATCTACAATCTTTGCGGCAACGACGCTCTGGGACGAAGACTTTTCAGCTCATGCGCGTGGATCAGAAAAAAAAGAAATTCTCAAAAATACGACACACTGGGTGAGGGAGATGACGCGGCGCCCTCTGGTGGGATGTGCGTGTAAACCGTTGTGACGTTTACCCTGGGTTCTTACATTATTCCATTGACGGGTCACTCTGGGTGAACAGCACCACCTCCTGGCCTCTCCTGTGACAGGACTTAAACAGAACAAGTGTCCACCAGGGGGAGGAGAAGAACTATGGAGAGGGACAGAGTGCGTCGGTCCAGGGCCTCGTCTGGGTCCAGGGGCTCCGTGTTTTTCTCCGTCCTCCGTCCGGGCCCATGAGATTGCGTCGTGTACGTATTCCGGCTCTTAGGACTTGAAGACGTGCACGGCCCGTACCACGTACTGCCTGCAGATGGGGCACTCGCTCATCCTCTTCCCACACTTGGTGCAGGTGACCATGTGACCGCACTCCAGCAGCACGCAGTCGATGATGGCGTCCATGCAGATGCGGCACAAGTTCTCGTCCAACGCCAGCTGAGTTTTGACGCCACCTGGGGACAGAGGCGTGTCGGGACATATCACTATCACCGGCTCCTCCTGCTGGTCAATGACAGCGTGACGGAAACGTCGCTGCGACGGTCGTACCATCGTCAACAAACGCTAACCGATTCAGACCTGGTACTAGTTAATGATCACTAAATTAAAAAACTTCAATACTGCCATCTAGTGGCTATGACTTCACCTACAGCTGTTTGTCTGTTTAAGGATGGGGTGGGGGGTTGGATGGAGGGGCCGGGGGGGGGTGGAGGGGGGGTCAATAACAGGAAACAGCACTGAATGAAGCAGGAGATGACATCATCAGATGAGTGGGTGGGGGTCACAGATGAGGTGAAGACAACTCACCTCCAACTGCACTGCTGCACAGAGACGGAGGGAGGGCCACCACTTCAGGGACAGGGAGGAGGAGCAGAGGAGGAGCGACTCTGTTAGTTTGGTCGACCAATCAAAGCTTTTCTACACCCAAAGACTGACAGAAGGAGGAGGACGAGGTGGAGAAGCAGAGGGGGAGGAGGAGGAGGAGGAGGAAGAGGAGAAGGAACAGGAGAAATAAGGTGGAGGAGGAGGAGGAGGAGCAGGTTACCTGCAGTCAGGCTCACGTTCTCCACTGCGGACAAGAGGAAAGAAGAGATCCATGAGGAGGAGAGGAGAGGAGGAGAGGAGGTGGAGGAGGAGGAGAGGAGGCGGGCCTTACTGGACTTCCTGTTCTGCTCCGTCTCCCTGTAGAGTCGGTGAACTCGCTCCAGCAGCTCCCACTTCTCACAGCAGCCGGAGTAGTTGACGAAGTTCCGGGCCAGGATTTCTTTCAGCTGACGGACGGTGAGGTTCTCTATCGCCTCCTCGTTGTCCAGGTCCGACAGGGAGGCTCGGATCCTCCGCTGGGCCCCGGGGCTCACCTGAGGGGGAGACCAGACAGAGTCAAATGTCTTCATCCTTCCTAGAGTGAAGGAACCACGTGGAGGAACCAGACCTCTGAGGTGATGTCGCTGGACTCCAGGGTGAGGAGAGACGCTGAGGCCGTTTCCTCCTGCTCCTGGGACAAAGGAGACCGCAGACAAATGGTCAGACAGACAGACAGACAGACAGACAGACAGACTGACAGACAGACGAAGAATAACTGTCGGGGTCCAGTCCAGATCCAGACCTCAGTCCACTCCTTGGTTTGTTCTGGTCTCAATGACATCATTACAGGTGATACTACCTGGTCCAAGCAGAAGGTCAGAGCTTCACCCTCATCTTCATCGGTCAAAATCGACCTGCAATACCTCCACACCTCACTAGAGGGACGCACTGCACTAAACACTAAGACTTAGTTGAACTTAGTTTGGACAAAGATCAACATCGAGGTGTGAACAGCAGGTGGCGTCATCTCAGCCACAGCCACCCGTCATACACGACACTACAGCCTCCAGCGCAACAGGGGGCAGTGTGGGTTCAGCTGCCAGACTGAGAGTCAGACGAGAGTCAGGTCTGTACGTCTGTCGCAGGGAGTCAGACAGTCTGTGTCAGGTGAGTGTGGCTCAGACCTGGCTCGTGGTCCCTGAGCTGTCACTGGGGCTGAGGACTTCTCCCTGAGAGGCGGAGAGGACTGACTGTTCAGAGGAGGAGCGAGGAGAGGCCGCAGTGGAGAGGGGAGGTGAGTGTAGGCCGTCCATTTCCTCCTCCTCCTCCTCCACGTCCTCGTCCTCCTCCCCCGCGTCACCGTTGTCGTCGTCGTCGTCGTCGTCCTCCTCCTCCTCCTCCTCCTGCTCCTCCAACACCGGCCTCTGCGTCTCCCTCCTCCCGCCCTGGTGGTGGCGCAGCACCAGCTCCACCAGGTCCTCCTTCTCCCGGCAGGTGTCGGTGGGGATGTTGCGGAGCAGCAGATACTGACGGAGGTCTTTGACTCTCAGCTGCATCAGCCGAGGCCTTTGGAACGCAGTACCTCGCAGGAGGTGACAGGTGGCGCAGCGGCGCAGGTTCTCCTGCGGCACGGAGCACAGGGTGCAGAAGCTCTTCTTACAGTCGCAGCAGATGTGCTGAGGAGGAGACCAAGAGGAAAAGAAGGAGGTGGGGAGGAGGAGAAGGACAAGAGGAGGAGCGGGAGACCAGGAGATGGAGGAGAAGGAGAGAAGGAGGAGAGCAGGAGATGGAGGAGAAGAAGAAGAGGAGAAGAGCAGGAGATGGAGGAACAGGAGAGAAGGAAAGAGGAGAGCAGGAGATGGAGGAGCAGGAGAGAAGGAGGAGAGCAGGAGATGGAGGAGAAGGAGAGAAAGAGGAGAGCAGGAGATGGAGGAGCAGGAGAGAAGGAGGAGAGCAGGAGATGGAGGAGAAGGAGAGAAAGAGGAGAGCAGGAGATGGAGGAGCAGGAGAGAAGGAGGAGAGCAGGAGATGGAGGAGAAGGAGAGAAAGAGGAGAGCAGGAGATGGAGGAGCAGGAGAGAAGGAGGAGAGCAGGAGATGGAGGAGAAGGAGAGAAAGAGGAGAGCAGGAGATGGAGGAGCAGGAGAGAAGGAGGAGAGCAGGAGATGGAGGAGAAGGAGAGAAAGAGGAGAGCAGGAGATGGAGGAGCAGGAGAGAAGGAGGAGAGCAGGAGATGGAGGAGAAGGAGAGAAAGAGGAGAGCAGGAGATGGAGGAGCAGGAGAGAAGGAGGAGAGCAGGAGATGGAGGAGAAGGAGAAAAGGAGGAGAGCAGGAGATGGAGGAGAAGGAGAGAAGGAGGAGAGCAGGAGATGGAGGAGAAGGAGAAAAGGAGGAGAGCAGGAGATGGAGGAACAGGAGAGAAGGAGGAGAGCAGGAGATGGAGGAGAAGGAGAGAAGGAGGAGAGCAGGAGATGGAGGAGAAGGAGAGAAAGAGGAGAGCAGGAGATGGAGGAGAAGGAGAGCTTGAGGTTAAAAAAAAGTCAGCGCTGACAGGAATGATCTGCTCTGAGCGTCCTGGAACAGCGCCCCCTTCAGTCAAACCACTCTTACATTCAGTGGTTTGACTGGAGGACTGCCACCAGGGGGCAGTGGCGGTCAACTGTCAGATTGTCTGATTATTTCTGTCCACACTGTTGTGTCTTCTGAGCTCCTGTTCAGACGATGAGTGTGGACACATCAACACTTGGACACGTACGTACTGTCTGTCCCTGATCTTTTATCACCACCATGGTTTCCTACCAGCACTTCTTTGGACACCCCCGCGTGTTGAGCCACCTTGCCTGTGCTTACCTTGCGCCTGAAGACGGAGAAGGCCATCCCGCAGGCCTTGCACAGTTGCCCCGCGCTCCCTGAGCCGGTGGGGGGGTAGGTGGAGTAGCCGGCACTGGGGGCGAAGCGAAAGGGTCCCGCTCCGGCTCCGAACCCCGGCTGCTGCGCCCGCACCGTGCCCGTGCCCATCACCTCGCTCAGCAGTCCACAGCATGAGGCCCACATGGAGGAGGCTCCGGCCTGAGAGGAGACACAGACAGATGGTGGTCCAACTGACTCGGACTAACTCCCATCATTTCCCAAAGGGTTCATAAAGTTGGATCACTGACTGACTCATTTCAATGGACTTACTAACTCAGACTACGTCACTACATCATCACTGATCACTGATCCTGGTTCTGTGTGTAGCTGACGGAGCTGACGGAGCTGACGGAGACCGACCCAGTGTGAGGACATGGACTGTTGTCGTCTCTCTCTGATTCATGTCTCTTGACCAAAAGCAAATCCATCTCTTCAGGGGGCGCTGTTTGTCAACGCTAAGGCTAACAGAGCGCAGAAATCCTCATGACGTCACACCCCACTGATCCACACACGGTGGAGCGCAGCGATGACGTCATTACTACAATCTGCACCTGTGAGACCATCATCATCATCATCATCATCAGTGGTTCCACCGCACCGAGGTCCAGGAGACCCGGGGAACCACCGCTGGACCGGACCTGACTCTCTCTGCCTGTCTCTGTCTCCGTGTCTCGAAAGCGGACGGTGATTGGACCACAGTCCAATCCGAGGGACCGGCATCAGGGTCACTAGCGGGCTTCGAACCCAACCTGCAGTTCGGTATCATCTGCACCGTCCACCACGTACCGACGGGAACGGTTCGGACGAACCGACCGAGGGACCGGACCGCTGCGGGTCCACGTACCTTCATTGCGCCTCCCGTCCGAGGATTGTGCGGAACACAGTCAGGACGACGACCATGGCAGAAGACGGAGCTCGGACCGTGACGTCTTCGTTCTCCGCCCTCCCTGTGAGTGAGCGAGTGAGCGAGCGAGCGAGCGAACGTGACGTCATCGCAACACACGCACAGCCAATCACGCGGCGGCTCTTCCCTTCAGCGGCCAATCCGACGCGCCGCACGAGCGCAGTGGGCGTGAGGACGGAGACGCGCGCGCGGCCGAGCGCCGCTCCCGGCAGCGTCCAGGCACAGTGACCGTCAGGCCGAGTGTCTCTGTCCACGGAGGACACGTGACCGTGCCGAGGTCACGTGTCCTCCTTGAGTCGACTTGCAGGCGACGCCAGGATCTCTTCTCCACTGGTGGAGAAGAGATCTGGTCTGGTCTGGTCTGAACCTGGATCAGTGACGGTACTGAGGCCAAAGCAGGACCATCCAGGGTGGAGGTAGAGGAGCGATGAAGGTTGGACCATCACCATCCTTGTGGGTGAAGATGGAAGGGCTGACCTTCTGAGATCTTCAGACACAGAAGTACAACAGAGGGACGGGTGTCTCGCATTCAGACACCTGCGGTAGTGACGCCACCTGTTGACGACCTGAAATAATGAAGCATCATTTATGATCCAAGCCTTTGGGTGACATCAGTCCAGGACCGGAGCTGTGTCTTGAAGCGGTCTCTAAAACCTGATCCACAGACTGGGACCTTCACAGCCACTGATTCCTGTCTGCTCCACAGATCAGACCAACCAACCATGTGATCTGGACAAGAAAACCAAGAAGAACCTCAGCCACCAGAAATCCATCTGAATGACACAAAGGACAGAGGTGAAAGACAAACAATCAAATAAGGACTTTGGACAACAGTCCTCAACCTCTGGGCCTGAACCACCAAGAACCAAGAGAAGAGAAAAACACAAAAGACTCAAAGACTTTACAGGAAGTTCAAAGCACTCACTCACACACAGAAGGTGACGTGTCCTAGGTCCAAGGTCCAATGTCCAACGTCTAAGGTCCAATGTCCAAGGTCCTATGTGGTCCAGTGTCCAACATCTATGGTCCAAGGTCTATAGTCCAATGTCCAACATCTATGGTCCAAGGTCTATGGTCCAATGTCCAACATCTATGGTCCAAGGTCTATAGTCCAATGTCCAACATCTATGGTCCAAGGTCTATAGTCCAATGTCCAACATCTATGGTCCAAGGTCTATAGTCCAATGTCCAACATCTATGGTCCAAGGTCTATAGTCCAATGTCCAACATCTATGGTCCAAGGTCTATAGTCCAATGTCCAACATCTATGGTCCAAGGTCTATAGTCCAATGTCCAACATCTATGGTCCAAGGTCTATAGTCCAATGTCCAACATCTATGGTCCAAGGTCTATAGTCCAATGTCCAACATCTATGGTCCAAGGTCTATAGTCCAATGTCCAACATCTATGGTCCAAGGTCTATAGTCCAATGTCCAACATCTATGGTCCAAGGTCTATAGTCCAATGTCCAACATCTATGGTCCAAGGTCTATAGTCCAATGTCCAACATCTATGGTCCAAGGTCTATAGTCCAATGTCCAACATCTATGGTCCAAGGTCTATAGTCCAATGTCCAACATCTATGGTCCAAGGTCTATAGTCCAATGTCCAACATCTATGGTCCAAGGTCTATAGTCCAATGTCCAACATCTATGGTCCAAGGTCTATAGTCCAATGTCCAACATCTATGGTCCAAGGTCTATAGTCCAATGTCCAACATCTATGGTCCAAGGTCTATAGTCCAATGTCCAACATCTATGGTCCAAGGTCTATAGTCCAATGGTTTTCAGATGTGTATAAGAGACAGGGTGAGTGCCTGGAGGAGCCTCCGTCTCCGCCTCCGCCTCCGTCTCCGTCTCCACCTCATCGTTTTTCCCGTTCTCTTCTTCTCCTCAGGCCGTCGTTGAAGTTTGACAAACCTGCGTTTACGCCTCACAGTCTGTGCGAGGGCAGGTTTGCGGGGCCGCTGCAGTACCGCGTGTGGAAGTCCATGAAAGGAAGCATCTACCCAGGTAGAAGCTCCAAGAAAAGGTCACAAAGCTGCGGCTATTCTCCAGTAGGGGGCCCCGTTGGGGAATTTGGAGCAGATAGAACAGAACCGACGGCGTTCCCTCTGCTGCTGCTCTTCTCACCGTCTCTCCCTTGTTTCCAGTTCCAGCCTCCATCACCTTCAACTCCAGCACCGCCAACCCCTGGCTCAGCCTCACCTCCTCCCTCACCTGCGTACGCTACCAGACCTTCAACCACACGGTGGAGGACAACCCTCACCGCTTCAACGCCGCCCTGTCGCTGCTGGGGAGTCAGGGCTTCACCCACGGACGCCACTACTGGGAGATCGAGGTCTACAGCAGCACCGTGTGGACGGTGGGCGTGGCTCGGGAGTCGGTGCCCAGGAAGGATGTGTATAAGAGACAGGTGCAGGAAGGTGTACGCCGGCCAGAGCTACAGACCCAACCGCATCGTGGCCAACATCGTGGAGAGCTACTGCCAGGGCCTGGAGGAGAGCGGGCCCTCGGAGGCGGAGGCGGCGGCGGCGGCGGCGACGGGGGCGGAGAGAGCTCCGGCCCCGGTCCCCCGCTGCGGCCGACACCGAGAGGAGCTGAAGCTGTACTGCGAGGAGGACCAGGAGCTGGTGTGTCTGGTGTGCGGGGTCTCCCAGGAGCACAGGAACCACACCATGCTGTGTGTGCAGGAGGCGGAGGCCAAGTACAGGGTGAGTGGGGGAGACACCGTGGAAGGTGGAGAGAGAGAAAGAATTCAGAGAACCATGTGATCCATCTGAAGCTGATCTTCTGCTCTAACCACAACGATCCACAACGATTCTTTCAGGCTTCGCTGAACGGCACCGTGGACTCGCTCAGAGCTGAGCTCAACACGGCTCTTCAGTGCGACCGCGAGGCCGAGGACGAGGTCAAGAAACTCAAGGTTGGTGCGGCGTCTGCTGCTGCTGCTGACCGAGGAGATTTATGGGTTCTGGTCACAGATGTTCATGTTCTTCTGTCATGTGAGAACCACATGACAGAAGAAGCGGGGTCTAGCAGTCGGGCTACCACTGAGCTGCTCTGATCACAGAACCTCCAGTGGACTGACAGGGTGGAGCAGTGAGATCTTTTTCTGTTCTCCGTCCAGGACCACACCGCAGACCTGAAGCAGCGAATCGAGGCCCAGTTCAGCGACCTCCACCAGTTCCTGTACCAGGAGGAGAAGCTGCTGCAGGTGAAGCTGAAGACGGAGGAGCGTCGTGAGCTGATCCGTCTGGACGAGCACAAGGCGCTGCTGTGCGTGGAGATCTCCCGCCTCCAGAGGGCGGTGCACGAGATCGAGGAGAAGCTGTGGGAGCAGGATTCATTCACACTGCTGAGAGTAAGATCTGGAGGTCCATCTGGAGGACATTAACTCCATGAGTCAGCCTGGGGTGGGGGTGAAATGCTGAGCTGCAGATTTTTAACAGGGAAAAAGAAACGTGTCATTTTTAAGAGTAAATCAGTTGATTCAACCAGGGGGGCGGGGTTTCCTGTTTTGCTCCATGAAGTCACTTTTCCTGTTCTCAAAGATCATCTCACTTCTGACTAGAAACAAAGGACGTGGCAGGCAGGGGGCGCCGACAGGACGGGGACTTTCCCCCGACCACAGGGGAATCCACAGGGTTGTGTAGCGTTGACGTCATGTGTGTCTCTCGTTCTGACCACGCCTCTGTCTTTTCTCTCTTCCTGTGTTTGTCTCCGTGTCTGCCGTCAGAGCATCAAGGTTCTCCTCCAGAGGTGAGTGCCTGGAGGAGCCTCCGTCTCCGCCTCCGCCTCCGTCTCCGTCTCCACCTCATCGTTTTTCCCGTTCTCTTCTTCTCCTCAGGCCGTCGTTGAAGTTTGACAAACCTGCGTTTACGCCTCACAGTCTGTGCGAGGGCAGGTTTGCGGGGCCGCTGCAGTACCGCGTGTGGAAGTCCATGAAAGGAAGCATCTACCCAGGTAGAAGCTCCAAGAAAAGGTCACAAAGCTGCGGCTATTCTCCAGTAGGGGGCCCCGTTGGGGAATTTGGAGCAGATAGAACAGAACCGACGGCGTTCCCTCTGCTGCTGCTCTTCTCACCGCCTCTCCCTTGTTTCCAGTTCCAGCCTCCATCACCTTCAACTCCAGCACCGCCAACCCCTGGCTCAGCCTCACCTCCTCCCTCACCTGCGTACGCTACCAGACCTTCAACCACACGGTGGAGGACAACCCTCACCGCTTCAACGCCGCCCTGTCGCTGCTGGGGAGTCAGGGCTTCACCCACGGACGCCACTACTGGGAGATCGAGGTCTACAGCAGCACCGTGTGGACGGTGGGCGTGGCTCGGGAGTCGGTGCCCAGGAAGGGGGTCATCAAGGCCCTGCCGGCCAACGGCTTCTGGACCCTCTCCCTGTCCTATGGGATTCAGTACATGGCCGGCACCTCCCCCCCCACGGTCCTGTCCCTGGAGGAGCCGCTGGCCAGGATCGGGGTGTACCTGGACTACAAGAGAGGACTGGTGTCCTTCTACAACGCCCAGAGCATGACGCATCTCTACACCTTCAGGGAGAACTTCTCTGAAACCCTCTACCCCTACTTCAACCTGGGCTTTCTGGACAAAGTGCACGAGAACGAACCTCTGAAGGTTTTCCTTCCAAAGATCTGACATCGTTTCTCATTCGTCGACGGTTCCACAGACCTTTGAAGGTCCAGTCGACCCGGTTCATCGCTTCAGTCGTGACTTTTAATTTTGTAAAAAGCCGCGCAGACGAGAACCAACGACTTTGGTTTGTTCACTTTAGCGCGCAGTGCTCCAGACTGAGCACCAAATAGAAGAGACCTTTTGGACCTTTGGGTTCATAGAATAGTTCATAATAAATCAACATCAACCTGTTTGTAAAAATACTAACTATACAAATGCATGTCAACATATACTGTGTACATAGACATATATTCACAGCCAGGCTGTCTGTGTGTTGAATAAAGGAAATGATCCTGGAAACAGGAAGTCCCGCCTTCCCTTCAGGCGTCTGTCGATCAAAGCATCACTAACACTGACGTTCAGATGTTTCACCCTCCGCCTCAGATGATCCAACATCTTCTCTAAGCTCTGCCACAGAACGACCGTCCACAAGACAAAGACTTTGACACTATGGACAGACAGACAGACAGTACAGACAGACAGTACAGACAGACACTGTAGACAGACAGACAGACAGACAGACAGACATTACAGACAGACAGACAGACAGACAGACACTGTAGACAGACAGACACTGTAGACAGACAGACAGACAGACAGACAGACAGTACAGGCAGTACTGACAGACAGACAGACAGACAGTACAGGCAGTACTGACAGACAGACAGACAGACATTACAGACAGTACAGACAGACAGACAGACAGTACAGACAGACAGACAGACACTACAGACAGACAGTACAGACAGACAGACAGACACTACAGACAGACAGTACAAGCAGTACAGACAGACAGACAGACAGACACTACAGTACAGACAGACAGACACTACAGACAGACAGTACAAGCAGTACTGACAGACAGACAGACAGACACTACAGTACAGACAGACAGACAGACATTACAGACTGACACCGTAGATAGACAGACAGACAGACAGACAGACAGACACCGTAGACAGGGCGTGTGAGAAGACGGTCCTTCCACAGCTGTGGCTGAGGGTGGAGCAGCTGAAGGTGGAGCCTGACGTCTTCTGCAGATGTGAATGTGAAGAATGTGGGTTGGTTTTGTGGCCTGGGCTCCTGGTCTGGAGAAGGGCGTGTGCCCCCTAATGGTGGGGCTGGAGTCTGCGTCCAGGCTTTTCTAGGGGAACGTTGAGCTGGTGAAGGTCACGGACGCTGCCATGGGAGTCAGACCTCAGGACCTGAGTCTGGACCTGAGTCTGGAGCTCCACTACAGCTCCACGCGGTGGTAGCTCCCTCCTCCACCTGGAACCCCCCGTGGGCCTCGTCTGCAGCGACCACCCACAGGCAGTGGGCGTAGTTGTTGTCGTCTCCCAGCCGAGCGTGAGAGAAGAGATCTTTCTCCTGCCCTGGGCTCGCAGGCTTCCTCCACATCCTGGTGGCTCCACCACAAAATGAGAGGGTCAAAATGAGGAACTCGTTAAAGTGAGGGAAGAATGTCCATGTCCATGAGGCAGGAAATACCAGTCTTCTCCAGGGACATTTTTTTTTCAGGGACGTTGCTTTTCCCACCTGGAAACCTCAAAACCTCAGAGAGACTTGGACGCCACCAGAAGACTGGGATCCTTGTCTCTCCACCTCAGCTGACTGTCTTGTCCACAGATCAGTGAGGACATGAAACCTTAGTGTTTGTTAAATTCTAACTTCATTAAAGTTGTGGACGTGGAGACAAAAGGTCTGGATGGTCTGTCCCTCTTTCTGGGACACGGGTCAGGACAGTTAGGTGAAGCCTGACACACACAAACACACAGAACAGCGCCACCCTGTGTTTCCTCTGAGAACTGTGACAAAATAACCAAAATCAAGAGGTTCCCATCATCTCAACACTGAGGTTTGTCCTCTGAGGTCTGTGGAGGGAACATGAGTGTCCCACAGTGGAGGAGGACAGTTGGCTGCGGTCTCTGGAATGATCCCATGTTACAGACCAAGGCCGTCCACTGGTCCTGGTCCTGGTCCTGGTCCTGGTCCCGGTCTACTTGTTGGAATGGAACACCGACCGGTTCTAAAGGTGTTGGATTATTGGTAAAAGATCTTTCTTCTGCAGAAGCTCTGGTTCCACTGACTGGACATGGATGATGATGAGGTGGACGTCAGGTGACCATCCAAACCCATCAGGTCAGCTGACTGGACAAACCAGCGGTGACAAACCCAGTTTGGACCCAGTTAGAATCCAAACAAAGAGTCTGTTGTTGTCCGACCCAAACAGTGGACTCAGGTATTTCTTCAACAACTTCTCTGCTGTCTGGATCAGAACCGCGGTCAGTTAGTGGTGAAGGAGGAGAAGCAGAACCATGGGGTCGTCTCCAGTCAACAACACAGAGAGTGGAGTTTGGAGACAACAGGGCAGGTGTGGACTGATGTAGGTGTGTGTGTGAGAGTGTGAGTGTGTGTGTGTGTTTGAGTGTGTGTGTGTGTGAGTGTGAGTGTGTGTGTGTGTGTGTGAGTGTGAGTGTGAGTGTGAGTGTGTGTGAGTGTGAGTGTGTGAGTGTGTGTGTGAGTGTGAGTGTGTGTGAGTGTGAGTGTGTGAGTGTGAGTGTGAGTGTGAGTGTGTGTGAGTGTGAGTGTGTGAGTGAGTGTGAGTGTGAGTGTGAGTGTGAGTGTGTGTGAGTGTGAGTGTGTGTGTGAGTGTGAGTGTGTGTGAGTGTGTGGACGAGAAGAGAAAACTTTTCCCAAACTGATAAAATAACTGTCTTCAACACAAGAGGACATTTATTTTTTACTCTTTTGTCTGAATCTACACAGACAATGTCCAGGGTTGGACAGAAGATCTCTCCAGAGACAATGATTGTCTCGTCCAGACTCATAACTCATCCAGAACTGACAACAACAACAACAACAGACAGAAACAACTACAGACAGAACAACATGGACACAACGTCAACGACACGAGAGACAGAACCGAACGGTGTTTCACTGGAAAATGTCCCAGAAAAACTTTGAATCTGAATCCCATCAGTTCTGACACAGAAACTCCACAGGTTCAGTAGAACGTCTGGTTCTCCAGGACTATGATCTCCATGATCTCCTGTCTTGACTGCTGCTGAGTCCACCGCCTGTCGTCGTTCACAGCCAAAGGTTAGAAAGTCAACAACCACTTCCCCCAGATGTCTGGTCCTCCCACGAGGAGCTGGCGCCCCCTGCAGCCTGAGATTCCACCCTGCATCTTATCAACTTTTGTCAAGAAACACCGTTTTGTCCTGGAAGTGGAGCTTTTTCTCCAAAACCTGGATGTGGTGGTACCTTCAGAGGTGACTCCTGAGGAGGTCCATGTCAGTGAAGGGGTCGTGAAACATCTGAAGATGAAGAAGAACGCCTCACAGGTCAGAGAAGATGTTCTGAACCTGAGGAGCTCCAGTCAAACCAGTGAGGCTCCTGCTCTCATTTTATCGTCCACAGAGGAGCAGGAGCAGGAGCAGGAGCAGAAGGAAGTGCAGCTGGAGAAGGTCCTGGAGCAGCGCAGGCTCAGTGATGACCTCAGACAAACGAAGATGTGGCAGCAGGGTTATAAAGCTATCTGCTGCCCCCTAGTGGACGGCACAGAGGTTGGGGACAGTTTTTGTGTCTCCTGCTTGTCTGTTGTGTTCATCTCCAATGACCTGAGGCTGCTCCAAGGGGGGTCAGCAGCCGTTCACAGACAACATGTCAACGCGACTAAACGAGGTCATGACCTCAGCAGGGAGTTCAACTTTCATCCGCTCCACTGTACGATGCACTAGTTGACCACTGAGTGGCGCTGATGGTCAAGGTGTGGAGCTGTGGGAGAAGAAAAAGGGAAAACTCTTCAGAGATGAAAAAACAAAACAAAAAACCAACTCTAAAGAGTTACTTCTCCTCCTCCTCCTCCTCCTCCTCCTCCTCCTCCTCTGCCAACAGACCTCTGTAGCTCAGGAGAAGCTGATCCAGAGGGAGGGGAGAAGGAGGAGAGACTGTCCTCAGTCCACAGACGATGGCTGCTGCTGCTGCTGCTGCTGCTGCCTCCGTGTGGTGGTGAAGGTCCACTCTGAGACCCCGGTCCTCAGTGTGCAGCCATGTCTCAGAGCCGGAGCGGGCCGGTCCTGCTGGTTCTGGAGGTGGTGCTGCTCGTGCTGTTCATCCTGGGCTCCGGAGCTGCAGGACACCCCAGAGACCAGAGGGGCGCCGGTGCGTCCTGCTACGGGAGCTTCGACCTTTACTTCGTCTTGGACAAGTGAGTGCTGTGAGACCCCTCCACAGGAGGTCGCTGTTGGACCCACGGGTCACTGTGCTGTTGCTGCCGGTCAGAGGCCGTGGTGAGTTCAGGGTCCGACTGTTGACAGTTTAGACTCCAGAATAAAGCAGTTCTGATGGAAGGGAAACGTCCTGATCGGTGGGACAGAACTGAACCCTCACAGGGTTTGGATCTCATTGTGTTTGTGGCCTGGTTCCAGAGAAGGTCCAGTCAGAATCTGTCTGTCTGAACCTGAGCTCCAGTCTGGAGAACCTTTTCTCCATCAGAACCAGATGTTCCAGATTTGATTTTCTTGGCCTGGATCGGAAACAGTCTGACAACAGAAAGGAGAGGAGGACGAGGAGGAGGAGGACGAGGAGGAGCAGGAGGAGGAGGAGGAGGAACATAGTCCTCTAAGCACTGATCAGGAAGAGTTCTGTTCTGTTCTGTTCCGTTCCGTTCCGTTCTGTTCCTCTTTCCATCTTAATCCGTTCTCTGTCCTCCGTCTGCTCGTCAGGTCTGGCAGTGTCCAGAACTACTGGAATGAGATCTACTACTTTGTGGACCACTTGGCTCACAAGTTCATCAGGTGGGTCTAATCAGAACCATCTGGACCTGGAGGACGGCGGTCCGGTCCTAACACCTGTCCTCTGTCCTTTTTCTCCAGCCCTCAGCTGCGGATGTCTTTCATCGTCTTCTCCACGGAGGGAAGAACTCTGATGCCATTAACAGAAGACAGGTGGCGCTGGTGCACGTCCACGTCCCGTCTGTAGGTTCTGTCAGCGGAAAATGAAAATAAAAATAAAACCCTCCTGTTTTTGGCCGGTGATTCAGAGAACGGATCAGGTCGGGACTGGAGGAGTTGCGGATGGTTCAGCCCGGAGGAGACACCTTCATGGACAAAGGTTTCCAGAGAGTAAGAGCCCTGTCCAATCAGAGGTCATAAAGTATGTCACATGACACATGGAGGGGCAGAGAGGAGGACCAGGCTTTCATTTCCCAAACGTCTCTACTCTCCAGGCCAGTGAGCAGATCTACTACAGCACCGGAGACGGTGAGTGGACCGGGCTGGAAACGTCAAACGGACCCAGGAACCAGGGCGAAGGACACCGATGTCCCCGACCGCCCTCGTCCAATCAGTGACTTCAATCAATTTTCAATCTTCTTCTCTGACGTTCAGGTTTTCGAACAGCGAGCGTCATCATCGGTCTGACGGACGGGGAGTTGAGGGAGAACCAGTTCGACCTGGCCCAGAGAGAGGTGAGGGACAAGTTCTAGACCTGGACCAGACTAGAGGTGAGGGACAAGTTCTAGACCTGGACCAGACTAGAGGTGAGGGACAAGTTCTAGACCTGGTCCAGACTAGAGGTGAGTGACAAGTTCTAGACCTGGACCAGACTAGAGGTGAGGGACAAGTTCTAGACCTGGACCAGACTAGAGGTGAGGGACAAGTTCTAGACCTGGACCAGACTAGAGGTGAGGGACAAGTTCTAGACCTGGTCCAGAGAGAAGTGAGGGACAAGTTCTAGTTTGTTGGAAAAGTGATTCACTCAAACTGTCAACTGTGATACCACTGTAGGCCAGCAGGGCCCGCCAGCTGGGGGCCACAGTGTACTGTGTGGGCGTGAAAGATTTCAATGAAACACAGGTATGACCGATCAGACTCCTCTTCCTGACCTCCTCTCCTCTGTCACTAGCTCCTCCTCTCTTGTCACCTCCTCCAGACCTCCTCTCCACCTCCTCCTCTATTGACCTCCTGTCCTCCTCCAACCTCCTTTACAGCTGTCGACCATCGCGGACAGCCGGGACCACGTCTTCCCCGTCAACGATGGGTTCGAGGCCCTGCAGGGCATCATTGACTCGGTACCAGTGACTCACCAGTACCAGTAGCAGTACCAGTAGGCAGTGACTGAAGGAACCCTGTGTTCTCCTCAGATCCTGAAGAGATCCTGCATCGAGATCTTGGCCGTGGAACCTTCCAGTATCTGTGAAGGAGGTAAAACCCACTGGGGCTCAAAATGCGGGGCGCAGTACGGTCAGAGGACCACGGACCAGTGGACTCCTCTGATGTCCCTGTTGTCTTCAGAGTCTTTCCAGGTCGTGGTCAAAGGAAACGGTTTCCTTCACGCCAGAGATGAACAGAAGGTTCTGTGCAGCTTCCGCATCAACGACACCGAGACCCTGAGTGGGTGATTCCTCCTCCTCCTCCTCCTCCTCCTCCTCCTGATCCTCCTCCTCCTCCTCCTCCTGATCCTCCTCCTGATCCTCCTCCTCCTCCTGCAGCTTTGTCTTTTTCTTCTTCCTCTCCTCATTCTCCTCTTCTTCTTCTTCTACTCTTTCTTCTTGTCCTGCATCAACATCTGTTGTGGACGTTTGTCCAAGCGCACGTCAGTCTCAGACAAACGCGCTGCTATTTTTGTCCATTCATCAACTCACAACCATGAAACCATCAAACCAGATCAATGCTCCTTCATCAGCGCCACCTCCTGGTCTCCAGTTCTCAGCCTCAGGTCCACACCAGAAAATGTGAGGTTTTCTTTTCAGCCGTTGGACACGACTTCAGTCCCACAGTAGTGCAGTAGCTGTGGCGACCTCTACAGGTGAACCACTGAAGTCAGCGTGGTATGGATCCTTCAGACTCCAACTCAACCAGCATCAACCCCCCCCCTGTACTACCCAGGGTGGACCTGAGAGACCAACTGACCGGTCCCTGTCTCTGGGACCGTCTGTAGCCTGGAATCATTGAACCACAGACAAACAGGGGACTGGAACAGGCCGGAGGGCCACACTGCCCCGCCCTCCCCAGCTGCTAGAAAGCTCAGTTGAAGTCATGTGGTTCTCATCAGGCCAATGAGACCAGACCACAGACCCAGTGTTGAGTCTGGAACTCTCCACTGACCAGGCACCAGGGACCAGGGACCAGGGACCAGGGAAACAAGGCCTGGACCAGTACAATCACAGCATAATTATCCTTAATAAATAATAACTCATCCATTTCTTCCGCAGTGAAACGCCCCCTGGTGGTGAGAGACACCTACCTTCTGTGTCCTGCTCCAGTTCTGGGAGAAGAGGGAACGTGAGTTAGAAACAACAGGGAACGTCGGATGAACCGTCCTCTGTTAAACATCAGTCTCAGTGGCTTGTGGACCAAATGTGGCCCGCTGGACCACGCAGTCCAGCCGACGCTGATTCACAAATCGAGGACAAAACTTCTCCTCATTCTTCTCATCCTGCAGGGCGGCGACGCTCCACGTCAGCTTGAACAACGGCCTGAGCTTCATATCCAGCTCCGTCACAATCACTGCCATCACCTGCGTGAGTGCCCCCTACGGGCGGGGTGGTTGGCGTACGCGTCGCTAGGTCGTCCTTTGACTCGGGCTGTCTCCCTCTTCCAGTCCGACGGGACGTTCGTGGCCGTGGCTCTGCTGGTCCTGCTGCTGCTGCTGGTCGTGGTTCTGCTCTGGTGGTTCTGGCCTCTGTGCTGCACCGTGGTACGTCGGCCTTCTCTCTGCTGTCAATGTCTAATGTCCACCGGGCGGCGCCCCCTGCTGCACTTGTTCCTCACGATAGTCTCTGTTTGCAGGTCATCTACGAGCCTCCCCCTGCAAGAGACGACGTCTCGGTAAGTTCCGTTTTTTAGCTTTATCTACCTGCTCTTTCAAAGCGCTCTGGTGCCCCCTACTGGATGCAAATGATCCTTCAGGACGACGGCGGCCCAACAATATACTATATTTATTTTACTGGAATAATTCTGTCTGTCAACGTTGGTTTGAGGTTTATTTATTAAAAAAACCCGCGACTCAGAGTGAATCAACACGACTCCACCGTCTTCGTTGATTCCTCAGGACGATGAAGACGGTTCCCCGAAGAAGAAGTGGCCCACGGTCGACGCCTCCTACTACGGAGGGCGTGGAGTCGGAGGCATCAAAAGGATGGAGGTAAAAACTGGAGAAAGTTTCTGGACCAGGTGTTGGACCGGTGGAGCCGAGACAACAGGTGCGAGGAAAGCGGAGAGCAGGCGTTATCTCTGCCTGGTTGTTGTGTTGTTCTGGTTCTGAGTCCAGAGGTTGGTCACCACGGTCAGTAGATCAACCATGAACCCAGGAGCCCTGGACCGGGTCGCTGTTTCACTGGATAGACTGAAGACTGGTTCCAGTCTGCTGGTTCTGAGTCTGGTTCTGCCGGTTCACTCTTCTGTGGGCTTCTGTCTGTTCCCAGGTCCGTTGGGGAGATAAAGGTTCCACAGAAGAAGGAGCCAAACTGGAGAAAGCCAAAAACGCTCGGGTGGTGATGCCAGCGGAGGAGTTCGATTCCCCACCACTGAGGCCCTGGTCCAACACCTTTAGAACCGGCCGCCCTCAGAGATGGTATTCTCCCATCAAGGTAGGACCAGACTTTCAGAAGAAACACAGAAGAAGATCTGCTCTCAGGTTCTTGGTTTGTGGACAGTCCAGTGGACTTCCTGTGGACCAGTCCTCTGAACAGACTGAACTGTCTCCACATCCCTACATTTTGACCAAGTCAAACATCTGGAGAGACCATTTCCCTGATTGTCCTCATTGCTGGTGTCCATCTCCAGGGGAAGCTGGACGCGCTGTGTCTTCTTCTGAGAAAGGGCTACGACAGAGTGTCTGTGATGCGTCCTCATCCGGGAGACAAGGTGAGAGATTCTACCGTAGCTGCTTCATAACCCAGTTCTCTTTGACCTGGTCTTTTCTTTGGTCAGCTGACCACAGTGGACCAATCCTGAGTCCTCATTTCTTGACCCTATTTTTTCAGTCACGGAAACAAATGTGAAGATTTTCTTCTTGAATTTGACTAAATTTACAGCAGTTTCTGAGTCACTTCATCCTTTTATCTTCAGACATTTACGATCAATTCTGTTTTGCTGTGAAGAAACTAGAAAATAGCAGACAGGGGGCGCTGTTGTGAACTCAGGGAGATAAACAACAACTCCTTTGGCAGGAAGACAATAAACCATTGAACCCACGTTAAAACCTGAGGTTTTCTGAGGCAGAACCTTCTCAGCACCGACGGTCAGAACCGGACCTGCGTCGGTCCAGAACCTTTGCTTCTTATTAAAGTCACACAGAGCAGGAAAAATACAGGAGAGAAATGGAAAGTTCTGCTCTGGAGAAGTCGTTAACTCCTCCAGATCCAGATCCCAGCCTCAGCGATGGCAGGAACTCTGTTTTCTTCTTCTCCTTGACTCTGGAATTTCCTCTCCGTCTGCTGAACGTCCTCTCACGGGAACGGGACGGTGGCTGCGCCAGCAGGGGAATTGTGTCCTCACCTCACTTTGTTTGACTTGATCACAGGGTCGCTGCGTCAACTTCACCAGGAGTCCATCCTCCCGCTGCCCCGTCTACGACCGGCCGTCCGCCCACGTCTACTCCCTGCCCCACACCTACCCACGCGGCCCACCGGAGGGCGGTCTCTTCTCTGGCGCCCCGCCGTCGCCGACGTCCGTACTCCCACCGCTGCCATCCACGCCGCCGCCCTCCTGCAAGGGCCCGTTGACCTCCACGCCACCTCCGGACGGAGCCGACAATGGCCCGACTCCTCCACCTCCGGGGCCACCGCCCAGCAGAGCGCCCCCTCCCTCACGGCCTCCGCCACGGCCCGGTCAGGACGAGCGCTGGCGCTGACACTGACGGAGGAGGTTTGATCTCCTGACTGAAAAACTGAGGAGAGACACAGAGACAGACAAAGAACCATGGGACTTTCCTTCCTAACAGAGATTCTTTTTGCTTCTTGTTTGACTTTTTTCACCTGTTGCTTCTGGTCCTCAGTGGAGTCCAACGCTGACTCCACCGGGGACTAGATGTCAGTGGACGCCGGGGCCTGTAACTGTCCATTAGCCCTGTAATTATGCTAAAGTATCGCAGTCTAGTTCACCAGTTCACACTTTGTCCACTAGTTGTTCTTAATAAAACTTTGCTGGTTATTATTTGGACGAGACGTGGCCCGTGAGCTGAGGGGCCTTTTACGTCTTTTGTTCTTGGTCTAGAAAATGAATCCCAGCTCTGTCCGACAAAAACTATCAACTAAAGAAGCTACGAACAACGGACGAACAGACGGATTCGCTGGTCTTTGGCTCCGCCCACTTTAAGACCACACATTGCGAGATGAAAAATATCGTGACGCCCCCTGCTGTTTGTCAGCAGAACAACAACTGTTGGTTGGTCCAACACTGGGACGTTTCCATGGCAACTCCTTGTCCCAGTCTGGGAGAAAGTAGAACCGACCCACAAGTGGGTGTTCACGTTGGTACCGATGTGGTTGGTCCCAGACTGGAGGAACTTTCCTTCAGATCTGATTGTCCTGGTCGGTTCTGAAGGGACAAACCACATGGAACCATTTCAAGCCTTTCAACGACTGCACTGAAGGAACTGGAACTGTTTGGAAAAAAAACAGTTCCTCATTGAGTCCAACAGTTCCAACACACATCGGTTCCATGTTCTGAGATGATGGAGTCAGCCTCTGTCCACGGGACCAGGACTTTCACTGGGTCACAGACACGGTGAGCTCGTGTGTCCATGGAGACGGGCAGCAGCAGTCGATTAGACCAGGTGAGGGAGTAGAACCAAAAAGACATCAATAACTCAAGCAGCATGTGTCCAACCGGGGGGCCTGGGGCCCAATTGTGGCCCACCAGCTTAGGCCCCACTGGTTTATGATCAATCACAGAATTTTTTATTCATATTTTTTGACGTAGTCACTATTAAAATAGGTCCATTGTGTTGCTTGTGTGCCCCCCACTGGTAAAAACGGGTCTGACACTCAAATGTCAAATGACAGATTTTCAGTTTGCCTTGTTTCGACCTCGTAGACACACATCGATGACCGAAAATACTCGCAAAAACCATGGCACAGGTTATTGTCTCCCGTTGGTGGATTGAAACATCAGAGCCGCTATGGTAACTTCTCGTCCTCCTTTTATTCCCGTTTCACCTCCGACGTTGGTTCAACCCCAGCATCTGGCGGAGAGAGTGGACGGCCAACGCAAACACAGATGTCGCAGGAAAAGTTTTGGTTTTGACTGGAAGACATCGGTCGGGATGGAAGGATTCCATGTGGATTTGATTTGATGGGAAGACCAGCTCCATCGTTTGTGGGGTTTCGATGGATTCTCGGGCTTCGCTCCAGCCGTCACTCAGCCTAACCGCGGAGAATTTAAATTTGTAGTATAAAGACGAGTGAGTGTCTGATGTCCCCTGGACTTAAGGTGGAATGAAAGATTGTAGTACTGGACAAATCAGACGGAGACAGGAAGTTGTCAGTCACAGATGAGCTCAGGCAGATTTTAGCGTGATCGCAAAAACATTCGTCACATTAACGACTGCCTGTAATGACAGATCATGGCGCTAACACCGGAGGGAATTGTGGGTAGTCCATCTTCTAGTGTTACCTCGACGTGAAGCAGAGAATGTGCCGGAAGAACTGTCTAATGGAGAAGAACCTTGGATCGTTGGAACCAATTAAGACCAAGAACCAAGAACTCTGAAATCCTCTCAGGTGGGTTTGTAAACGGTAGATACAAAGAACACGTGAAACGCTGAAGACGACCAGAGCGACGGAGTGTTAATGTAACTAAGAACAATCGGCCAATCAAAGAACAAACACTGTGAAACACTGACATCAGGAGTGGCAGAGAAGTACTTCAAGTTGGTGCAGGTGGTTTGGAAAAAGAGAAACAACTTTAGGGACAGGGAAACAGTAGGTGGACGGCAGAGATGGTGGAACAGTGGAGAATGAGGACAAAGAGAGTTCTAGGAATACAGGAGATATACAAAAAGATATTTTAAGATGTACTTTATATATATATATATATATATATATATAGATACTAGGGGTGTGCAGATCTATCCTTTTGCATAGGTTGTCCGTCCGAAGGTGACCTACACGATCCGAGTGCACCGGTCCAAAAACAGACAGTCTGGGGACAGGAGTGATGTCTGCAGCTAAACCTTTCTACAACTGTAGGCATGGAGATAAAATACTAATTGTCCATCAGTATATATAAGATCTTGGGTTAATATCAGATCACAGCTCTGCCTTAAAGGCCATGTCGACAAATTGTGTAAAAAAAAAAAAAAAAAATCAAGTTAAATCTTTTTTCAAAGCAATTCAACAGGAGATTCCAGGTGAAGCTGGAAAAATGTCTTGTATTTTCCATTGTAAATGTATTGTATGTTTGCATCACACAGATGGAAACTCATTCTTTCTTATTTAACCGTGTGTTTATGAAATTGCATTTTCCTTTTTTAAATAAATTAAACTAAAAAAGTCTGGCAGCTGTATAACTTTGTTGGAAGTGGAGTTGAAAACTTTTTTTCAAGATTAAAAAAAAAACGAATCAAACTGAACCAAATCGGATCGAACTGGATCGATTGTTTAATTTTTTTTTTTTTTTTATGAATCGTTCCTGAATCGGATCGTAGCCTGTGAATCGAGATATGAATCGGATCGTTATGTGAGTGATAGTCACACCCCCAATATATACTGTATATATATATTTTTTTTTTTGTAAATACATGACTCGGTGATCAGGGGGCGCTGTTGATTAAGAGTTCACCTAGTTCACACCGACACTGATGATCAAATGAAGGGTGAAAATCGACTCCTTCACTCTCTGGGTTTTCCTTCCAGTGAGTTCCGCAACCGGTCATTCGCGGAATGACTCGCGACGGACCAGGAGTGCAGCGGCCCCACGGCCACGGAGCACACCGCCGCCCGCTGGCCAACCCTGGACACCACCATGTGGACGGCCACCGGCTGCTGCAACACAGATCGGGGCGGCAGTTGGACACCGAGGACGGGCTGAAGAGCAGCAACCGACGGAGCCGGGGCCCCCTGCTGGCTGCCTTCATAGAATTGGGCGTCACAGGTGTCCCGCCTCTTTCCAAACGGCGCCCGCAGGAAAACGTCGGACGAGTCGTCGGCCACGTGGGAGACAGAGGAGCAGGAACCGGAGCTGATGGTTCCAGGAGTCCTGAAGGGAGACGGCAGGAAGACGTCGGGGACCAGGGGCTTAGCAGCCCGCCACGGCCCCTCCGTCGGGTTCTCTAAGCCCCACGGCAGATTGATGTGCAGTGCCCTCTGCTGTTGTTCGTGTGGAACTACGGGGAGAAACATGAGAAAAGTTTAAGAGAAACATCTGAGTGTGGGACATCACGGAGAGCAGCTCCACGGTTTACACTAAATAGAAGATCAATCTGAGAGTCTGGGACGGAGATCTTTCCAGTTCCAACAGTAGTTTCATCTCAACCACGTCTTTTCTTTTCCTTCTGCTCTCCTTTGTCTTCTTTCAGCTGGTGAATCCTCCTTCTCCACCTTCTCTCCATCTTCTACTTTAACTCCAACTACCTCCATGTCCCCCCTCACTGCATCCATCAATCTTCTCTTTGTCACCTGGTAGCTCCATCTCTAGGATCATCCACTGTCCCTCCTCTGAACATGTCCAAACCATCTCAATCTGTCTTCTCCAAACCTTCCTGTCTGTGTTGTCCCTCAGTCCTGATCCTGTCCATCCTTGTCTCTCCTAAAGACAATCTTTGCAGCATCTTTAACTCCTCCACCTCCAGCTCTGTCTCCTGTCTTTAGTCCATCCATCATGTCTGGTCTCTCCACCCTCCCTCCACCTTAGCTGACTCCCACCTTCTCCAGATGTTCCATCCTGACTCCACTCTATTCTTCTCCTCCTCTGCTCCTTGTCACCTCCTCATTCCACTGTCCTCCTTTTCCTTCTCACTCATGGACTCTGTCTCTTCTACCACTGACCTTCATTCCTCTTCTCTCTGGTCACAGTGTCATCTTCACAACATCATGGTCCATGAAGACTCCTGTCTGACCTCATCTGTCCATCTGTTAAAGTCCTCTGTCCTTCCAACATCTCACCTCACCACTGTTGGACTGTTCTCATCCATGTCCTGCACCAGTCTCACATACTTCTCTGCCACTCCTGACTTCCTCCTACAGAACCACAGTTCCTCCTTTGTCTCCCTGTCATAGGACTTTTCTACACCTACAGAAACACAATGAAGCTCCTTCTTCTGACCTTCTCTGTTCTTCTCCAACAAACTTCCTTCTATACTCCAATGATGACTTCCCTGCGGTCACTGGCTCTGGAGCGCCCCCCCCTGAGATACTGTCAGCTCTCTTAAAGTTCTCTTAAAGCATGCTGCCGCCTACTGCACTTCAGTGTGTAGTGCAAGGCTACGACCAGTGACTCCCTAAGATAAAATAGAACGCTCAGACCATTCTTTATTACAACCATTTACACCACTCCATAGAAACCGGTGAAAGAAAAGAACGGATTAAGAACAGACAGACAGACAGAGAGACAGACAGACAGGTAGACAGACAGACAGACAGATAGACAGGTAGACAGACAGACAGACAGACAGGTAGACAGACAGACAGACAGACAGACAGGTAGACAGAGAGAGAGCCACCGACACTGATGTTCACACCTTTATTGATTCTTTATTCTGACAAAAATAGAAGGAGAACAGAGTCACCACAGCTGGACCAGAACACTGGGAGTTCATCAAACAAAGAGGAACAGCAGGGGGCGCTCTTGTTTCACTGCTTAGGTTTTATCAACAACAACGGCACTGATGCAGCTGGGGGCTTTGAGGGGAGGTGGGGGGGTTGCATAGGTTGAAGGTTGGTGTAGAACAGAGGAGAGAACGGTTCCTCCTGAAGGAAGTCACGTCAACACTGAAGGAAAAACACATTAACTGAGCTGTGGGTCACAGCGCCACCGTGAGGCTGGACGCTGACACTCTCAGCTACTGCACTCACACTCACCTGCTCAGAATGCTGCTACACCCGCTGCGCAACATGAAGGAGCGGGAGCTGAGAGCACTGTGGCCTCAGTGACAGTCGACCAGGTCGGGATTAGAACCTTCTTTTGTAGCCAATGTCAACGGACGAAAAATGGAACGAAAAACGTGGACTTTTTTGATACTTTTAAACCACCAGGCTACGATGATCTAAGCTACGGCTAAAATATGTTCAATATATATTTATTCATATCAACATCATTTACATAAATAAACATTTTCATTGGTCGGGGGACGCTCGAGTAAAATTAAACCCTCACAATTGGACGGTCTGCTGGGCCATGTGTGGGCCAAGAGCCGCCAGTTGATAATCACAAGGGTTTCTGTCTGTGGAGAGAAGAGAACCACAACAGATCAGAAACACCTGTTTCTGTCTGAACCTCCAGGGGGCAGTAGAGAGGTCCGACGTTCATCTGACTCCCTGAAACAAACGACCTGAGAACGTCGGTCGTCGGAGGGAACTGTGCTTTTCCCACAGGACGCCGCCGTCGGCGCAGCGTTAGCATCTGTACAGCAACAAAAAGAGCGGGAACCGGAAAACACGTACGATCAAATCCACACGTACGATCAAAACACAGCTGAAGCACCGACACACACACGTGAACACGACATCCAACATCGACGGCCATGCGTTTCCACAGGAAGTCTCTGATTCTGAGAACAGGGGGGCGCCGACGAGCACAAAGAAACAATGTTTCAAGGAATCGAACCAGAAACCTTCATCAGTCCACGTGGTCAAGAAGGTCAGGGCCTGTACGGGGGATCTTCATGGTGGTCGCCATCATCATCATCCTCATCCTTCAGCAGATGAAACCATCTCAACACACAAGCACACGGAGAAGAATTGATATTTCTAGAATATTCTTGGACGCCACCTACTGGTTACAGAGGCAGGACGTACGGTATATATATTTCTGGTTATTTGACACTGCTTTTGCGTCCACTCTCTGACATATATGGACATATAGGACCCATATGCAGACATATATATGGGACTGATCCTGTGGATCCACTGCTCTCAGGTCAGTGAGTCCTGTCTTTATCTACAGTGGACAGACGGACGGACAGGTGAGTATTTACAGCAGGAGGAAGGGGTTTGATGAAGATGAGTGTTCACCTGCAGTGTCAACTCCACCAGGGGGCGTTTGTCCAGCCCTACCAACAGTCTGTATTCTCTGTTTGTTGGAGAATAAATATGACTGAACTTCTGTCTCTGTCCCTCTCAGTCTCTCTGTCTCAGTCTCTCTCCCTGTCTCTGTCTTAGTCTCTCTGTCTCTGTCCTTCTGTCTCTCTCTCTGTCTCAGTCTCTCTCTTTGTCTCAGTCTCTCTGTCTCAGTCTCTCTGTCTCAGTCTCTCTCCCTGTCTCTCTCTGTCTCACTCTCTGTCTCAGTCTCCCTGTCTCTCTCTCTGTCTCAGTCTCTATCTTTGTCTCAGTCTCTGTCAGTCTCTCTGTCTCTGTCCTTCTGTCTCTCTGTCTAGTGTGAACTGAACTAATTCATAAAGGCTAAAATGCTTAAATACTTTTAGAATAAAAAAAAAGTTTGGCGGGCCAGATTAAGAAGACAAACAGGCCAGAGCCGGCCCCCGGGCCTTAGTTTGGGCCCATATCTGCACTAGTTTAGGTGACGTTGTATTCTGCAGGTTCACTTCTGATTGGATGTCACTGACCCCTCCCTAAACACCAGGAGGATTCTGGTTTATGGCACAAACCAGTGTCTGTAACAATATAGGTCATTTGGCGCCACCTGCTGCCGGTACTGGGAGCTGGGGTGAGTTCCAATCAGAACAAATGTACAGTGAGATAGACAGAAACTGTAGGCTAACGGTGCAAACGTCCCAGGGTTCAGGGACGATGATGATACCTTTGTGTGCAGATTCATGTATTCTACTGAACAGCCTGTAGGAGGCGCCGATGTCAAGTGCAAATCAAGCTAGATTAAAAAGAAAAAAAAAATGTCGATTTTAAAAGTGCAAACAACTTTTGGGCAAAAAAAAAAACAAGACAGGAGGAGCAGCTGCAGTGACTGTAATTCACCCCCAGGGGGCGATGGACGTCTCGATAGACGATGGAGGAAGGATGAGGAGGTCAGAGAAAGAGGAGAAGAAGAACAGGAGACGCGGCTCTGGAGCTACGGCGGCAGATAACAGCCAGGGGAAGCGGGGAGCAAGCGCCGGTTCTGCCGGTTCTGCCGGGCCGGGTTCTCATCCAGGGTTAGAGCGTGTAGTGCGGCAGGGAGGGAGGAAGCGGGAGGTTTTCACCGTCGTCTAAGTCGATGAGCTGGCCCACCAGCAGCACGGAGCAAGTCGGGCTGGACAGGTTGGACCCGGCGCTGCCGACGGAGTGGCCTCCTGAAACTGGGTGTAGGAGCAATGGCCGGAGTGGGAGGAGGAAGGAGAGGGAGGAGGAAGGAGTCACAGGAACAAAGAGAGCAGTTAGAGAAAGGAGCAGGAAAGGGTCAAAGACAGAAGGAGAAATTCTTGTCAAGTCAGAACTTAAAAGCCAACTGGGTTCCAGGGTTCCAAGAACTGGTGGACAGATGAGGTATCTACACCTACTCACCTACACCTAGGTGATTAAACCTGGACCTTTCAACCGGACAGCAGGGGGCAGTATCTTCAATTTAAATGTTCGCTCACTTCCTGGTCCATTGCCTGTGCTGACCAGAGGAGGGCAGTAACCAGTCACTGTGACCTGAGGGAGTCTTTGACAATAAAATCCTGGTGGAGGAGGTAGTTTTGACACTTTGACTTTTGAGTAGATCCATGAAGAAGAACCCAAGTCTTCCTCCTCTGAGCCATATTGGCCCAAAAGACAGAAGCCTGACGTGGAGGTGTCTCAGCTCCATCAGCCGAGTATTGGATGAAGACTAAGTAGGACACATTAATGAGTAAATGTTTTATTTTCCCTGCAGCGCCCCCTGGAGGGAACGAGGCACCAGGTGACCGCACTGCTGTACCATATTTGGGGCTTCCATGACAATATAAATGTTTTATGTCCTCAGTGTGGACATGAAAAGAACTCATTTCAGAGTGGGACGGGTCAGTACCTGTCGCCGCCATTTTCAACTAAAGTCTGATGTTTTTTAGGGAATTCCTTCCTGAAGCCCGGGTGTCTGGAATCAAGTGAACCAATCACACTGCACCACCGTACTGCTGCCCCCAGCCAACCCTGTGGCCACCGGAGGGCGCCAACCACCCTGACTGACAGAGACACGGAGTCTGGGACAGACAGATGGCGCTGTTGATTGTTAATAGCAATAAACGTATCAAAGAGACGTCCGTGAACGTCGTGTTATTTGGACAACAACATTTCTGATTGATCCCGGTTTGATTCCCTAAAGCTTCCCCAGCCCCCACCCCCTGACCGACCCGGCCCCCGCCGTACCTTGGGAGTTCTTCCTTCCTGTGACAGGGATGGGATCGAAGTCGTCCTCCTCCGCTCCCCCGTCTCCACCGAGCGGCTGCGGCTCCAGGTCGGAGACGATCGGAGAAGCATCTGACGGAAAAGAAGAGAAAAATTCAACGAAAACATTTCTCCACAATCTTCATGAACTCAGCGTCACCGACGCCCTCCAGTGGCAGGAAACTGAAGCAGACAAACAGTAATGAGGACTGTGAGGAGGACAGAGACAGGTGACAGGAAACGGGAGTCACTTCGGCGGTCACAGCAGACACGTCCACTCCAGCTCTGGACTCCACGGGGTTAACCAGAAGGATCAATCAATGTCACGAAGCAAAGAGAACGTTTGAAACCTGTCAGGAAACATGCTTATAGCGCCACCCAGTGGTGCTCCAGCTCACCGGCTTTAGTTTGTGCTGAGTCTCCAGACAACAGGCTGAAATCATCCAGGATTGAAGCGGCCGAGGTCGGAGCAGAAGACGCTGAAGAGGCGGCACTGCCCCCTGCTGGAGGGGCTGAAGGAGCGGAGATCAGGGAGCAGCCCAGGAGAGAGTCGTCTACGAGGGGGTGGGGGTCAGGAAAGCAAACAGACTCAGACTCAAAGCAAATCCTAATCCTGACTCAGGCCAGTGATGCTCAACTGGTGGGTTGTGATCCAAAAGTGGGTCATGGACCTGTCTCAGTGGGCCACAGGCCTTTGCCAGGGCAATATTCTTATTGCAATAAAAAGTGAGTGAATTAACTTTAACACCCGGGCCGTCGTTTTGACATGATCAATAACTTTGTCAAATTAAAACCTCGTCCCTGTCCCTATGTTATGTTTTAGACCAATCCATAGAAGTCCATCCTTAGTCCATTCTACCTAGTCCGTCCAGCAGAGGTCAGAATGACTGTTGTACTTGACGCACGGCTAATGTCTCAGTCTGGTTGCTCTTCCTTATGTCCTCTCACACCAACCCGTTATTACGTCATTATAGAATGAACAGTCAACATGACCACAAGAGGGCGTTCTAGAGTGTTCGGGGTAAGAAAAAGTTACATTAGATAAATATGAAAAGTTGACATCCGGTGCGTTGGTGGGTCCAGATCAGTTCAGAATCCCCCCGCCACTGTCACACACACTGACCTTTGACGCCGTCCCCCAGCTGTCTCTTATACACATCTAGATGTGTATAAGAGACAGCCAGGGGGCGATGGACGTCTCGATAGACG
>JAFBJS010002064.1:207845-219372 GCA_016785265.1 Paraplagusia blochii | reverse complement strand
AGCTGGAGAAGACAGATTGAGATGGTTTGGACATGTTCAGGGGAGGGACAGCGTTGGCAGAAGAATGATCCTAGAGATGGAGCTACCAGGTAGGAGACAAAGAGGAGATTGATGGACACAGGGTTGAGTCTGATGAGATTATTCCATGACAGTACGTGTGACGTCCTGGTCTCCTCGTTTCTTTTGTTTGTGACTCTCTTTACCTCCAACCGGGAGTAAAGTTCTATCGAAACAACTTCATGATATGGCGCCTCTAACCCTAGTCAAGCCCAGAGTCAAACCCGCAACCGCTTTCACCGGTGACCTGACGATCTGAGGCGGAGTGAAGCCGACGTCCCGTCAGAACTAAGTCCACAGTGGACGTTTGACTCATTCTGACCAGATCTACTCACTTATTAATGGGATCCGTGGAGATCCATCACTGCAGGAAGTTGACGCAGTAATGGACCCGATGCATTAAAGGCTCCCATTAGGATTTGATATCTTTTTTGGCAGCGCGGAGACGCAGAGTTTTCTGAGAAGGTCCCTGAAAGGACCTCGGTTTGGGTTGTTAACCTCAGGTGGGTAGAATGGACGGACGGAGCAGAACCGTGACTTCAATAATATTGTATGGAGTGTGGTCAGTGTGAGGCCCACCTGCCCTCCGCTCTTCACTCTCCACCGTCTGCAGCCCAGGAATCAACTCTTCAGCCTCTGGATGGAACAAAGTCAAAGCAGAGCTTCTTAAACCTTTTCAGTTACTAAAAAAACAAAGCTTTTTCTGAGCGTCTTTACCCGCCGGCTCTTTCTCCTCCGGTTTGGACTCCTCGCCACAGAGTTTGGAAAAGTTGTCATCGTCAAAGGGGTTCCACGCAGCCTGAGCGCTGGAGCTGGTGGCACCACTAGGGGCAGCGTTGCTCTGGGCCCGTACAGCATCTGAAACACCGGTCTGTTCCTGCGGGGCGGCGCTCTGCTGCGGTGCGGCTTCTCTGCAGGGGCAAACACAGGAGAAGGTGTTTCTGGAGCTCAGAGAAGAAGGGCTGGGGACATGGCTCCTCCCCCTGAGTCGGTCTCACCGCTGGACCGGCGCCTCCGCTCCGCCTCCCTGCAGCTGCTGCGAGTCTGCGCCGCCCTGAGGACGGTGGTGCCCGTGACCATCGACCGTCTTCAGAGGCGCAGGTGGAGTCTGGTCGGGGGACAAACGTCGACAAAGGTTAAGGACGTCACCCCAATGCGCCAATCAACAGCAGACGCCGGCCACTCACCGTCTCGGCCGGGTGGTGTCCGATCTCAGTGGGCGGAGATGTAGGCTGAGCCGCGGCGGTCTGGGCGACGCCCTGCTGCTGCTGGGGCGAAGACACCGCTGCAGGGGGCGCTCTGCAGGGAGACGGCGTCTGATGCGTCTGACCGGGCTGCTTGCGTCGGGCGGGGCGCTGAGGTGGAGCCGGGCTGGAAGGAGTGGGCGGTCCCTGCTGAGTGGGGGAGGAGGAGCTGAGCACACTGGTGGGAGCTTGAGGGTCTCCTCTGGCTGCAGGTTCTGGTTGGACCGCCTGATGGACAGGGAGGGAGAAGTGAAGGACGGGCAGGCAGTGGGACAGATCCAAGATCCAACCACGACATGGACTCAGCGGTAATAAACATGAGGGTGGAGACACCTAAGGTGGAACTGACATCAGAACCATCTTGACTATGGGCCTGTTTAGTTGAACACCAGGCTGATCTACTCTCTGCTGCCACCCCATGGACAGGTGCAGTAACATCTCCCTTCCAGATGTATTTGGTACCTGCTTCTCTGGAGCCGCCGCCTGACCGGAGCTGCTCTGAGGATGAACCACAGGTGGCGCCGAAGTCTGCGCCTTCTGCGACTGCAGAGCGGCGGCCGGCTGAGACAGGTCCAGGCTGACTCCTGTGGGACAAAAGTCTGAGGTCAGAGCACAGACACAGACGAGATGCGGAGATGACGTCTCCACCTTCTCTTTCCACACTCACCCACGGACGGAGGTGCCCCCCCGGGGAGGGTGGCTCTCTTGCGAGGGGTGAGAGCAGCAGGCTGGATGGGGAGGATGCCGGCAGCCGGCTGGGTGTGAACGGCTTTGGGCCTTTGGCGAGGAGTGATGGAGGTCTCGGTGGTGGGGACGGGGTCGGTCAGCCTGAACAGGGGCAGGGGGAGAGTGCTTCAGCAGGAGGAGAGGGAGAGCTGCGGGTCAGGTCGGGTCGGGTCAGTCAACGAGGTCCTACCTGGGTTTGTTCTGGCTCTTCTTCGCCGCCGCAGCTTCACTGGCTTTGATGGGCTCAGGAAGTTTTGAAGGAAGTGGAGAATTCTGTGATTTAGAAGAAGGAAAAAAGTGAGATGCAGCGTTGGGTCCTCACTGCTGCTGTTGCCGTGGGCAACAGGACTGACTGTGCATCAGCGTCTGGATGGGTCAGTGACCAGAACCATGGCTGGATGTGAGAGAAGATACTGATCGAATCTCACATCAGTCCCTCAAACTAAAATTCTGTTCAAGAGACAGAAATGAATCAGTACAAACCCACAATCTTCTCCACCCAATTCTTCTTCTCCATCTTCTACTCTGACTCCATCAATCTCCTCTTTGTCTCTTCCATCTCTAGGATCATTCTTCTCCTCCTCTGAACATGTCCAAACCATCTCAAACTGTCTTCTCCAAACCTTCTTGTTGTCCCCCTAATGTCCCTCATTCCTGATCCTGTCCATCCTTGTCTCTCCTAAAGAGAATCTCCTCAGCAGCATCTTTAACTCCTCCATGACCAGCTCTGTCTCCTGTCTCTAATCATGTCTGGTCTCTCCACCTTAGCTGACTCTCTTGATCTGATCTCAGATCACTCCAATCTTTTCCAGATGTTCCATCCTGACTCCACTCTGTTCTTCTCCTCAGTCTCTGTACAGTTGATCCTCAGGATCTAAACTCCTGCTCCTTCTCCTCCTCTGCTCCTTGTCACCTCCTCATTCCACTGTTGATGGACTCTTTCTGTTCCACGGCTGACCTTCATTCCTCTCCTCTCTGGTCCAAACCTCCACCTCTCCAGGTCCTTCTCTCGCTGCGGATCACAGTGTCATCTTCAAACACCATGGTCCATGGAGACTCCTGTCTGACCTCATCTGTCCATCACCACAGTAAACCAGTAGAGACACAGGTCCATGACAGATACAATCAATTATTATTTACACTATTTCAAAAGATTACTAAAATGAGCTGTAAGGCTGCCATCTAGTGGCTTTCACATTCAAATCAGAGGACAAAACGATAAAGATTCTTACAGATATTTCATAGTTATGATAACATCGGAGAACCCTGGTGGCATCCTTCTGAGGTGGGACACACAGCAGAAGATCCTGCTGACCACAGGGTGAGGGGAAGGAGACCCACACAGTGACCACTGACCTTCGGGTTCTGGACAGGACAGGTGCGCTGGGCTTGTCTGAAGGCAAAGTAGGACACCTGGTAGATGTCTGGTCGTTTGTCCGGGTCCGGCTCCAGCATGTAGCCTGGTGGAGGCCACAGACAGAGAGGGGAGGGGGGTCAGTGAGCACTTTGGACGGGGAGACGGCGGAGATGACGTGACGTGGACGAGACACTGACGGATGAGGCAGTGCAGGTCGTAGGAGTAGCGAGAGTTGTCCGGGATGGTGAAGCTGCCGTCACAGATGGCCACCTGGCTTTCACCGAAGGGCAGAGTGAAGAAGCACAGCTTGTACAGAAGACAACCCAGGGCCTTGGGGGCCGACGGGAGGCAGGAGCAGCAGGAGCAGCAGGAGCAGCAGGAGGAGCACGTCACCACCACACCACAAGAGTAGAGAGGAGAAAGGAGGCAACCCAATGAGGAGAGAAGGAGAGACAGGAGACACATTCATTCATAATCATTTTTCTGTCACAACATTAACACATGAATTATTTCTGTTTTCTTCCACTCGTTCATCCAAACCAACAAAAACGTCACTAAACAACGGGAGGTCCTGATTGGACGCCACTCACCCAGATGTCTGCCTTGGTGGAGATGATCTTGTTGTTGTAGAGGTTGACCATTTCAGGGGAGCGATATGACAGAGTGGTGTACCTGAAAGAAGGCAGCCATGTTAGTCAGAACCCTGCCGGGCCCAGGTGGACCACAGAACCACGCCGTCAGATCTGCAGTTACACAGCTCTGACAGTAGGGTGGGGTAAGAAGGAAGGGTACACACTTTTTGATTTCCTCCTCCACCGCCGTCACTCCTTCACTCTGGGGACTCTGGAACTTGTTGGTGGCGCTGCCAAAGTCACACAGGACGTAGTGGCCCTTGTCGTGGAGGAGGATGTTCTCCACCTGTGGAGAGAAAACGGCAGAACACAGGGTTCTAACCCACCATCCTCGGGCCAAAGCATCATGACTTTCACCCTTCCGTCAACCCGGGCCGCCGGGTCAAAGACAGTAAAAAACGCTTCCTAAATGTTCCTCAACAGACACAGACAGGTGTGACCTTCAGGTCTCGGTGGATGATGGGCGTCTGCCGCTGGTGAAGATGAGAGACGGCGCTGCAGGTGTCACAGAAGATCTGCAGCACCTCGTTCTCAGTGAAGCCGGTCTGCAGCCTCTGGTTCATCAGGTTCACCACCTGGCCTCCTGCAGAACCAGAGAAGAAGGAGGAGGAGGAAATCCACGGTGAGAAGGAGGGAGGGTGGAGGTGAGGGCGCCCCTCATGTTTAGAGTCGGTAACTGCAGTTGTCGTGTTTCAGTCCGACACTGGGTCATGAACTGCTGTTCTCTCTGAACGGCTCTCGTGACAAGGACGTCCTACTGACTCACCTTTGCAGTAGTCCATAAGGATGAAGACCTCCCACACGTCACGTGATCCCACGGCCGTGATGCTGGAGTCCAGATAACCAACAATGTTCTTGTTCCCGGCCAAGTCTTTCTGCAGGAAGAAAAGGAGACGAGTCTGAAACCTGAGTGAAGAACACCAGAGCCCACTCCCCCAGACATGAAGAAATGACAGAACCCTTGGTGGTGGTCGTCCTGTTAACAAACCAGTACCAGTTCTGTTGTGTCCAGAGTTTGGACATAGTGACAGGGGAAGCAGTGATGTCCCCACGTAACCATCATTATAAAATATCTCTTCAGAGAAGAGTTCGCTCATGGTTTTGCCTCCAATCCTGAAGTAACACGTGCCCTGGTCTGGACAAGACAGTGGACAAGACCCACCAATCAGATATCAGGAAAGACGTCTCTATCAGACGTCCCTGAAATGAGGTCACAATCAGAAGTAAAAACTGACTGTGGAGTCAAGGCAGGATGGAAGAGTCAGCTGAGGTCGAGGGACGGTGGTGAGACCAGCCATGATGGACGGACTACAGACACTAGGAATAGACAGGAGACGGAGCTGGAGGTGGAGGAGTTAAAGATGCCTCCTACAGATTGTCTTTAGGAGAGACAAGGATGGACAGGATCAGGAATGAGGGACATTAGAGGGACAAGAAAAAGCTGGTTTAAGATGGTTTGGACATGTCCAGAGGAGGGACAGTGGTTAGGTGTTGGTAGAAGAATGATCCCAGAGATGGAAGAGACAAAGAGGAGATTGATGGATGACATGGAGGTGATGAGATGGAAAAGATGGTTCACTGTGGAAACACCTGAAGAAGAAGAAGAAGAATTGACCAGACCAGAGGAGACGTGACAGAGGAGGACCTGGACATGGACCAGTTAGGGATGGACATGCAGCACCTAATAATGAATGAAACCGAATGAATGTCATGAGGTATTATCTCTCCACAGCCTGTTTCTGGTCCCCGCCCCGGGGGTTGACCCAGGTGGTAACCTGGCAGCAACACTGGTCTGTACTTTTTTGACGACATTGTATGATTTTCTGTAAACAAAAACACCATATGTTGTCATCCCATACCCTCACGTCTGATTGGCTACGATACTGACCAATCAGAACTAAGTCCTGCCATGAACAGAACAGGAAGGGTTAAAAAAAAAAGAACAAAACAAAAAGAGTCAAGATTGGACCAAAGGAGAAGGAGGAGAAGATCTGAGGGCCTCAGAATAACTGAGAAGAACTCAGCTTTCAAGGCATCCAAAAACCAGCGACCGCTGACGTCACGGTGCCGGGACCGGGTAACAGTTCCAACCACGACTGTTGCCACCAAATGCTGGCGAGCTTTTAGAGCGGTGCCTTAGTCACGTGGTGGCTGCGGGTGAAGACCTACATCCAGGCCCGACCATCTGCTGCAGCTCCAGCTCCAGCTCCAGCTCCAGGTCAGGACAGACTGGAGCTGATAAATAATCCCAGGACTTACGTCCAATTCAGCACCACTTGTCTAAGAGTTTAACAGACATCGCCCCCTTGTGAAGCACAGAGGTAACAAGTTACCTGATTGGAAAATGACATTGGCCGCAGAAGGTGGAGCCAATCACGGCAGTCGTCAGGTCAGGTCAGGTCAGGTCAGGTCAGCATTGATTCGTGCTGTAGTTACAGGTGAGACAATTCCATCTCCTTCCGCTAGGTGGCAGCAGGTTGTTTAAAAAAAAAAAAAAAAAAAGTTAAAGTTAAAAAACCCCAATGTGCCTCTGAAGTATAGAGTCCGGGGTCCTGGGTTCGATTCCCAGTGTGATAATGTTGCTCCTCCACTGTGAGTCCATCTGGATAAAAGTGTCTGATAAATGGACTCGTTAAAATTCTTCAACTCCTGTGTCCACGTCACAGTGTTGTTCAACTAAATGGTCCATTAAACACCGTGCCGAACCTAACTGACCTGTACCGTGCTGCACCGACCCATTCCTCTACAGCCAGTCCCTCTGTGCTAACCGTTAGCACTGCGCTGACAGTGCTAACAGTTAGCTTCGCTCCACGGCGGACGTGCGTGTGTGACGTCACTCACCCCCAGCATCCTTCCGCTCACCTTCAGCGATGATCTCCTCCACGGTGACCTGGTGCCGACCGACGGTGAAGCCTCGTCCGATGAAGTTAGCTCCCGGGTGGCCGGAGCCGCCGCCGCCGCCGCCTCCTCCTCCTCCACCTCCGGAACCGGGCCCGGAGCTCACCAGCTCCCGACGGGAGTCGAAGAACTTCCTCATCTCGACCAGTTGACGGCGCTGATGATGGCTTTCGTCACAGGCGCGAGCGCGCGCGCGCGAGCACACGCACAATTGTGAGACGCTGGAGTCGTGTCACACTGATGCAGAGTCAGAGTGACGCTGCAGGGAGGACGGTGTGTGTTCGATGCCCCCCCGCCCACACACACACACACACACACACACACACTTATGATGATGAAGACGACGAAGATGATGATGATGATGATGTTCTGGGGGGCAGATTCCGCATGTGTCCACCAACACCAGCCCTGAGTCCCAGCTGCAGCACGGTGGTTCAGTGTAGACCGTTGACAGAAGGGCGGGGGTCTAGTCCTCGGTCCTCGGTCCTCGGTCAGACCTCAGAGCCTCACGGCCGCTGCTGCTGCTGCTGCTGCTGCTGCTGCTGCTGCTGCTCCATCCTCCAGCAGAGGATCTTCCAGCTGAGCGCAAGCTGCTCTAGGACATTACCCGTCAGGTTCTCCAGGTTCTCCAGGTTCTCCAGGTCACCCTCTCCACACAGCGACGACGAGTCCGACTCCCATCCTCAGCTCCGTGGAGTCAGGACTCGATCCCACATCTCCGGGAGATTTTCCTCACGTCCGATTGCACAAAAATCTGTGATTTCCCTCGTCACTTCGACACCTGAACGCACCGCAGCTTTCGATGACCAGCGATCGACGAACGGAGACAGAAAGTGGTTCGACGTTTAGCAGAACACAGGGAAGAGGTTCGAGTCCAGCTCCTCGATCCTCGGCAGCCTCAACATCCTGGCTGTTGGTGTTGACGCGCGAATTGAACTATGGGTAATGTGGTTTTCAACAGGGCGGTTGTTGCCGCCCCTTGGCCCACTGACGCTGCGTTCAAGTCGCGTCGTTCGAGACGGTCAGTCCAACAGTACATCGGGACGGGGGGTCAGCAGATCCTGACTGATGGTCCACCTGTAGGAGACAGAAAGAGGGGACAGACCAGGTCTCCCACTGTCTGTTGACTCAACGTTTCCCATGCACGTTTGTGTCACAGTATGAAGACGCGTTCAGGGACAGTTAGTCAGTTCTCTATGAACAATACCTGGGTTTTATGTCTAGAACTGGGCTCCCAAGTTTGAGTCCCGTGTGGAGCGATGTTTTGTGGCCCCCACCTTGAATGTTAACGTGGCCACGTTAGATTTATAGACGGATTCCACTGCACGTCAACAAGGCTAAAAACACGGTTTTGTTGGATGCACTCAGTGGTGGACACTGCTGTGGACGGATGTTGTATTACAGTGTTGAGAAACCGATCTTTTGTTTCAATTTTTCGCAAATTTTTTCTTGCTAATGCTAATGCGGCCCTTTGGCGAACAGACAGTGGGGCAGTGGCCCAGGAGGAGCACACAGGAAGAAGCTCAGAAGTCAGGAGTGGCAGAGAAGTAGGTCTGATTGGTGCAGGGCATGGATGAGGACAGTCCAGCAGTGGTGAGGTGAGCTGCTGGGAGGATCAACGCTGAGGTCTCCATGGACCAGGGTCTGTCTCTTATACACATCTCAGCCTTCCTGTGTGTGGAGAGTCCACTGGACGTTCTCTTGGTTCTGGACGGTGCTGTGATCAGAGCAGCACAGTGGGAACCTGCCAGCTGGAGGATTAGAACCTGAAGTCTTGTGGACCCAGGTCCACTTTGTGGACTTGGGAAATACATGTAAATAAAAAAAGTAAACAGAAAACCCTTTTGTTGACTCAGTACTGACAGAGCTACAGTCACTGGACTCTGTGTCCTGGTTGGTTTCAGGTCCAGTCCAGTCCTGTTCACCAGTGTTTTATTGACCTGGTTTGTCCATAAAATACTCACAGTTCAAATCTAAATTCCAGTGAAGACACTGAGCTGTGAACTCATCTCTGTCTTCATCTTTTTATCATCCGTCCCATTGACAGCTGTGTGTCATATCCAACTCTGCTGATGGACATGGACCAGACTCGGTCCTTGACACTCAGATTGTCCCTGATACTGAACCCTTACAGTCCGGTTTCTGTTGTCACCAGGTGTCAGAAACTCTCCTGTCTCTCTCTCTCTCTCTCTCTCTCTCTCTCTGTCCTGTTCACCTGCTCCAGCTCAGACCACGGTGGTGGTGACGGTGCCTCGTCCTTGGTCTTCTCCTCCTCTCCTCTTTTCCTCTCCTCCCGTCTTCTCCTCCTCTCTCTTCTCCTCCTCTGTCTTCTACTCGTCTCTCTTCTCCTCCTCTGTCTTCTACTCCTCTGTCTTCTCCTCCTCTCCTCTTTTCCTCTCCTCCCGTCTTCTCCTCCTCTCCTCTTCACCTGTGGAAAGGATGTCAGCTGATGTCACTAAGATCTACGATGGTCTTTTTGCTGAGATGGCACAGAAGGTTCTGAGACGTTGACCTGAGTTTCGGGGACAAACGGCGTCAGATGTGAACATCTGGTCCTGGTTCCGTGTCAGCTTGAACCCTGCTCTGTGATTGGACCGTCTGGTCTATTCCACCCTTGTCTACATTTGCCTGATTTTTACGGCCCTAATGGCGTATTGATTAATTAAAAGGCCAAATCAATCGATTCCTCGGAGACCAGCGTTCACGGTGGGCCGTTAAATGAAAAGACCTCCAGTTCGCCCCCTAGCTGTGGATATGACAGACCTCACACAACAGACCGTCAGCCGCCGCTGACACAACAACAGACTGGAGCCAACATGTTGTTCTTGTCAGACGTTAAGGTTGGTCAGAAATAGGGACGTCCGATGCCATGGGTCCACCGATACCATCAGCCAAATCATTACCATCGTAAAGAATCGCTAATGGTTTTTCCTTATGGGGTCCTGACACATTGTCTGTCAAAGAGTTTGTCCAGTGGTCAGGTCAGGACCAGTGGTCTTTGTAGGCGTGGAGGAGAAGAGGAGAAGAGTTTACATTGTGACGCGGCTGAGATGTTTGTAAAGAAATATAGAACGTTTCATACAAGTCAACTTACAGAGGAGTCCATCACTGGGGAGGTCACCTCCATGTGTCCATGTGGGTTCATGTCTGTTTCCCAAATTTAGAGTCTGGACAAGGTTAAGATGGGACGTCCCTGGTCAGAACTGGATCTTGTTTGTCTGTGGTTCCTGAAGATCCTGAGTTTGTCTCCGCCTCAAAGTGAAGAAGAAACTCACGTATTTGTATTAGATTTTGAGGAAAACTATAAGCAAACAAAAAGAGTTGGTCTTTGAACGCACCTTAGTGGGGCAAAGACTCCACTGTCCCCTCACGGAGGAGGTCAAGAATTCAGTCAATTCAGTGTTTGTTCACTGAGTTCAATTAGAATGTTTACACAACAACCTGAAAAACTGCACCAGTCTGTCCTGGAGGACAAACCGGGTCACTGAGTCTGCATTATTGATCAGAGGTCACGGAGGGTCACCCACCCTGGACCATCCACCTGATGCTCATGTTCTCAGCTCCTGGTCAACAGCTGACTCACTGACTCTTCTCTCTGTCTCTCTTTTCTTTCAGCTTCCTGCTCTCCTGAAGATGGCAGCGGTGAGTAGTCACACGGTCCTGACTGAGGTGGACCCACGAAGAACAGGGAGAGGCGCTTAATGTTAGTGCTGCTGTGACAGCGCGGTCAGAGCAGCGCCTCCTAGTGTTTGACTGAGGACAGGTTCACACACATTCACACTTATGCAGTTTACGCAGTGACCTGGAAGTAACTCAGTCCCACTGATGGTCCACACCCTGGTCCAGATGTAGAGGCTGAGTCAGAAGACTGTTAGCGCAGCCTTGTGGCCAACTTCCTGTAGTGTTTGAGGACGGGAGTGGAACTGTTGATCCACGGGGGCGAAGCCGTGTGTGAAGGCAGCAGGAGAAGATGCAAAGTCAAACCATAGGTTTCCTGGTCCGTACTGTATAAGGAAGGATGGAGAAGATCAGGAAGGTTTGGAGAAAAGATTGGTTCAGAGGAGGGACAGTGGATACATGTTGAGATGACAAAGAGGAGATTGATGGAGGACATGGAGGTAGTTGGAGTCAGAGTAGAAGATGGAGAGAACAGGGGGAGATGGAGAAGAAGGAGGATTCACTGTGGAAACACCTGAAGGAGAAGAAGAAGGGACCAGAGGAGGTGGAGGAGGAGACGATACTCTAGACATGTACTGCTTATCTTCTTGCCATGTCCTCCATGTATCTTCTGCTCAAACTCCAACTCCATCCAAACCATGTCCATCTGGCTTCTCTAGCTTGTTCTCCAAACCTTCCCTCTGAAGAGAAAGAGTCTGACCCTCCGTCAGATTCTTCCTCTGGGTTCTGTCCGGTCCGGTCCGGTCCGGTCCGGTTGCCGCGATGATTGACGACTGTTAGGAATCAACAAAGTGAAGGCAGATGTTTGTACGACTCCAGGAAACACCGTCGTCCTCGTCTTGTTCAGACTCAGAAAAAGTTATGACCACGTGTTGTCGATAAAGTGACCATCCTGCCCTGACCTTCATCCATGTTCCTTCACCAGATCGGAACAG